>JAQFVV010009509.1:0-12135 GCA_028023455.1 Epiperipatus broadwayi | reverse complement strand
CACCTAGTATATATAGAAATTTTAAAACTCCCTAATGTACAATATAAGGATGTGAACTGTGCTATGTGTGTATTATGCAGGTATGCACTTAAAATATGTATGTATGGAAGATGATACAACTTAAATCTATGTAAAAAGAAAAAAAAGATTTAGCTTAAAGTTGTTCCTTCTTATAATCCATCCATTTAGCACTCACTGTCATACAATTTTCTGAAATATTAGTTGCTCATTTTAAGGATATATCGTTGTCTTTTAAATCCTTCGATGATCTTGGTTGTTTTGGAGAAGGTACACAAGGTGTTAATGGCTAAAGATCTTTATAGAGAAAAAGTTTAGAATGAATGGTAGTCTTGCTTCTTCAATTTTCTTTTTGAACAAGATATTATAAGCAGGGCCGGCGCTGGGTACTAGGCGCCCGCATGCAAATTTGATTTTGGCGCCCCTGTCAATATGTATGTTTACTAAGGTGACCCGACCGTGTCCCGTGGCGTTTTAAAAAAGTCATGATTTTTAGAAAGAATGCACGATGTAATGCTATTTTTGATATCAAAAATAGCATAAAATTGATTGTTAAATTATATATTATTTCATACAAATGGTTTGTATGAAATAATATATAATTTAACACGGCAAATTTAGATGTTAGAAAAATTTGCAGAAATTTTAAAAATAATGTGTTTGTTAAAAATAGACAGAGTGATTCAAATATATATATATAATAAATTTAAAAAAAATAATGTTTGAGATTAAAATATTTAAATGTTTAAAATAATTTTCGAAAAACATTTACATATTTTAATCTCAAATATTTTTTTTTTTTTAAAATTTCATATTTATTATTTGCGTCACTGTCTGTTTTTAACAAACCCATTATTTTTAAAATTTTTGCTAATTTTTCTAACCTCTAAATTTATAAAATATTAGCAAATTTAATAATAAATTTACAATTTATAAATGAAATAATTTTAAAAAAAGATAATATTACAAACATACATATTTAATTTATTATTATTAATGTACGCTATATCTATATAAACGCTCCATATAAACCAAATTTTTAATCAGCCCCCCGGGGGGGGGGGTGTCCCGTTTTACCAATGTTAAAATCTGGTCACTTTAATGTATACCACCTACATGTTATAAATATTAGTGTACAAAATCTTTCTAAGGGAAACAAACAAGGCAATGTAAATAAATAATTTTTAATATTAAAAAAAAAAAGAAAATACAGTTAAAAAAAGTAAATGCATTACAAAACATGTTATAATTATAATAATTTTATACTCCTTGACTTCATATTAATAAACCTTGATATGATTGTATTTATTTCCAGTTCTGCACAAATATCATTTTCAATAGCAATTAATGCCAAATTAATAGCCGTTTTTGTGACATAGTTGTTCTCAAGTAAGTTTTAATTAATTTTAACTTAGAAAAAGATGCGTTCACCGCTTGCAACACTAACAGGTAATGTTAATAATATTCTTAAAGCTATTGATAAGTTTGGCATAGATAAATTATTAGAAACTATAAAATTAAGTGTTTCGAAAGGGTTTTGAGAATTTAAAAAATCCTTTTGAAAAATATCTCGAAAAGCACATAATTCGTCGAATAAATCTGTAGCATTAATATCTTTACTGTTATCAAATTTCAAAATATTTTCTAAATCTTTGCATTTTGCTTGTAACTCGCTCTTATTAATTTCTGATATTTTATATAGAAAATTGAAATTATTATAACATGCTTCGAGGAGTTCAAAGCGTTCTGTTAAAGAATTAATCGCTACATCTAAAAGTGTAAAAAACATGTTTATTTTAAATTTTTCTTCAGGTATTTGAGGTGTTTCGTCCTGATGCTCGTAATCAAATTGACGAGTTTTTTTCCGTTGTCGAACTTCTTTGGCAGTTTTAAATTCTTTCTCTCCATCAACCTCTTCGCTAAGTTCATCTGCAATTTTGAGAATGTTTTTGAAATTTGAATCTGATCGATATTCTCGTAAAAATTTATTTAGATTTGCGATCGATTCTAAAGCAAGTGAAGCATTCATATTTACATTTTGGAGCATTTTACTGACAGGATTTATTCTATTTAATATATCATGCCAAATTATTAAAGAACAAATAAATTTGTAATCCTTAAGGTTAGTGCAGAGTGATTGAGCTTCATGTTGAATTTCTCTATTAAAAGATTCATTGTTCATTATTTCATAGAGTGCATCATAAATTTCACTCAACTGATACCGTAGAGGCCGGATTGCATCAATTCTGCTTTCCCCATCGTGTTTCTGATGGTTGTTTTAGAGTTAAAGTTTTAATAAATTTTAAAAGGATTGACCACCGTTTATAAGATGATGAAAAAAAATTGTATATTTTTTGAACAATTGCAAAAAAACCAATTGTACCTACATTGACTTTGGCGGCATCGTTTATGATTAAGTTTAAAGAATGAGCAGCACATGGTACGTAAAATGCACGAGGGGTTTTGGTTAAAATCAAATTTTGAAGTCCAGCCTTTTTGCCTTTCATGTTGGCCCCATTATCATACCCTTGACCACGCATGTCTTCAATGGGAATCTTCCATTTTTCCAGTTGTTCAATTATTGTTGTACATAAACCTGGCCCAGTGGAATCTGTTATATCTATAAAACCTAAAAAGTTTTCTCTAATTTTAACCGCTCCATTATTACAAAAAACGAGCTAATAATTATGGTCATTTGTTCAGTTTTACTTGCATCTGGTGTACAATCTAAAATAATAGAATAATATTTGGATTTCTTTATCGATAATAAAATTGTTTCCCTAATTGCTGTACTTAAAATTTCCAATAATTCATTTTGGCTATCTTTGCTCAAATAATGTACTCTTATTGTTTTGATCTAGGGCCCTCTCAACATGATTTTCCATAACGGGATCAAACTTCGCAAATAATTCAATTAATTTTAAAAAATTTCCGTTATTTTTTTCGTATAATTTATCAGATGATCCGCGAAATGCTAAATTTTGACTACCAAGGAATTTGATAATTTCAATCAGCCGTTCCAAAACACTCCTCCAATGTTTCTTTTCCATTTCATATAAATTTTGAGATTGACAATCAATAGTAATTTTGTTTTTTAATCTTTTCTCAAGTTCATTCCAATTCAATAAACTTTTCATGTGAGCCATACTAGTTTCATGTCTGTGTAAAGTTGTACTTAAATTTCTCCAATTATTGTATCCTTCTATGAGGCTAGATTCAGTAGATCCAAAAACTTCGCAACAACAGCAAAACACAGAGTTCAAAATTTCGGAATAAATAAGCCATTTTCGAAAAACTACTTCTCCGTTTTTCATTTTTCTATTATAATATACATCAGAAAATTTACGGCCATGTACATCGTTCGGATATATAATATCTTTCTTTTGAACAGGCCCCATTTCTACTAAAATAACACGTAGTTTGTCATCGATTTTATTCCATTCAGCTGGATCTTCTAAATTTGTACACATTTGATATGATATTGGCACAATGACTTTGTTGTCACTTAACTGTTTCTTACTAAAATCTTGTTAATATTTTCAACAGTTCCCTGTGATCTAGATGATGTGCACGGTTCTGGTTCTTGTTGAGCATAAGCTATTTCAGAAGCAGTTGATATTTTAAGATATTTATTAAGTGATCCACTTTGTTTTTTAATGTTTGCTATTTTTTCAGCTTGGCGTTTACGATTTTGTGCACCGGATAGTTTTTTCTTAGTTTTTGATTCCATATTACTTTTACTCATGAACGCCACTTAAAAATAATTTTCAAATGTAATAAATAAATAAATACGGACTCTAATTTATATATTTACATCATGTATCTTAATACTTAAGATTATATATCGCTAATTTAGATGTCCAACACAAATTACTTCTTGCGCCAAAATACAAAACTCTATACGCGGAGGGGAAGAAGTTGTTTAACTTGTTTACCTAAAAAAGGCAGCTAATAAATTGGAAATATTCAGCCATTGACATTAAAAATGGTCAGGTTTTAAAATAACTCAAGTGTCCAGTTTTTTACGCTTGATTGAACATTTTAGTTTTACCATTGGCAAGATTTTCTTTTTGTTATCATATATTTTTCTAATTAACACAGGTGGCCTGCCAGGCCTGATTTGCGATTTCCAATAGAAAATTTCCTGGGATTATAATTATTGTTTACAAGTTCTTACTTAAGATTTTAAAATTTGCGATAAAACATCATAAGCAAACGTATGTAATTAATTTGCAAACCTAATTAGTATGCAGAAAAAATAGACTTTTGACAACAATTAAAATATATAAAATAAAAAGTAAACTGAAAATTATATCAAGTTTACTGGAATTATACTTATAATATATATTACATACACGTTCGAATATTTATATCAAATTATTATTTAAATAAAAAATTAGAAAATGTTTTATTTTGCAATATTATAATCGTTTCTTACGATTTCAAAATTATGTACATGATCTAATATATATATACGCATATACATACATAAGTTCTAATTTATAATACTTTTAGTGTGTGTTTATTTATATATTTGCTAGCAGAAAGTTACTTATAGTTTACTATAAGCAGTACTATATATATATAAACATTACAATATGAAATTTGTAATATAATAAACTTTATGTTTAATTTATTGTTCATGATAAATAATAGATTTGATTGTTTTATATTTTTAATATTAAGCAGAGCTTGTGTGCAGGCCTGCTTGTGTGTGTCATTTAATAAGATATAATATGACTTCATATGATTTTCAATAATCTACTCTCAATAATTTTTGTAAATAAACATTTGAGAATAATATTCTTCAAATGTGAGTATTTTTGTTAGTAGAGTTTTAATTTCTCAGGGATGGCGCCTTCTTTTTCAGATGCTAATCTCTCAGTGATGGCGCCTCCTTCTGCCAGTGCCCGCATGCCTAGCATGCGTTGCATGCCCGCTTCCGCCGGCCCTGATTATAAGATCTCATTCCTTGACTTAAGACACTTTTAGATTTGATGGAACGTTTCAGAGTTAAATTCTTTGAAAATGCTATCCATGGCACATAATAAAAAAACCAGTTCCTTAAGTTTTTGATGAGTGATCCTTCTCTACAGGTTTGTTAATTTTCTTTTCTTCATTCAGTTGTATTAATTCCTCATTAGTTAATCCTTTCATGTGTTATTGCAAAAGCTCTTCAATGTTGTCATTATCAATTTTGTATGAGTGTCTTTATCCAAAATGTTGACAAATGCTGCATTAATTATTGAAGTTAGTACATTTTGAAGGTTGCAATGATTTTTCAATCTATAGGTTGAAGAAATAATGTGGTGTTCAGTTTATTAATTATAGTTACGATCCCAATTGAAAATGTATGTAGTTGTAAACTTAAAAAAAAAAAAAAAAAATCGATATCACTAGAAAAAAAGTTTCATTTCACTAACCAAATGTACAAAAAAATGGACTGACAAAGGGAGAGTAAGCTCGTAGTTGACAATTTTACATAGTTCTGCAAAATTGTAAATCATTGTACTGAAAAAAAGTCATACTGAAGTTTCATTTTTTTAAACTTGCAGTCTTATATTATTTATATTAAATTATTTAGAATTAAAAAACCAATGTTTAATAATATCTCATTAACTGTATTGTTGTACCCATGAAGATTTGTTATTTATCAACAGTGTAAGAATAGCCAATTTAATAGAAGTGCTTATTACCACATCTAATCATGCAGTTAACTTTGGAAAAAAT
Organism: Epiperipatus broadwayi; assembly: GCA_028023455.1. Taxonomy (NCBI): domain Eukaryota; kingdom Metazoa; phylum Onychophora; class Udeonychophora; order Euonychophora; family Peripatidae; genus Epiperipatus; species Epiperipatus broadwayi. Next base: position 6,387 of record JAQFVV010009509.1, on the reverse strand, counting down.
AAAAATTCTGACATATTAAAAAAGTAAAAAATGTATCTAATATATTGTTTGAATATTGTAATATTTAAGACATTTTTTTACAGCATGTAAAATGCAGATCTAAATAAACAGCAGTTTATATACAAATAAGCTACCTATAGGCTTTTTTTCTGGTATGAGATGTCATATTTTATCACATGCAGTAGCCATTTTCTTGAAATGATCTCATAATTTTTGAATAATATAGTATGTTGCAATGGCAGAAATACAGGTCATTTAAATAAAAATTAAAAGCATGAAACTTCTTCAATTTATTTGTATTGCATTTTAATCATACAAAATTTATTATTAAATGCGTAATGATTAAGATCATCTTCTCTCCTTCCCTTACTTTTATTGAAAATACATTTACGATAATAAGCAGTTTTGATTTGACTGATATTAGCATTCACACAGGTTTTAATTTAAAATTGCTTCACTAAATATTTTATTTTAATACATAACAGTACACAATTTAAAATTAATTACAACCAAAATTTATTTTTAGTTTTATGCTGAATAAAATTTATATATTTTTTTGCCATTATATTGCACGTATCTGAAACAAATTACAAGATTATGATTTAAAATCTAGCAAGTATATGTTATTTCTTAATTTAGATTTAATAAGTCATTTCCTTCTTCCCCTGTTTTTTTTATTTTACTGAAAATATTTTTAGACTGAATATTTTAGCTAATATAATGCAATAAATAAGCTTCTTATACCAAACACAAACCTCTCTTTTAAAAAATAGTCCATTAATTTCAATAAATAAATAATTCATGCATATATATATATCTTCTTCTTTCTAAAACTTTATTTATTACATGAACTATTATTCCATAACACAAAATATTCCACCAATGTTTCAACTATATCCTATTAATAGTCTTTTTCAAGACAACTAAAATATATATAAAAACCCATCCCTTTTGCATGTATTTAAATGGACATAGTCCCATACATAAGGGGGCAGATTGACTTAAAGTCAACATGGGCATGACAATAATATTGGCATTAACAAGGAATGTGGGTGTTCTATCATCAGATTTTCAGTGGTATGGACAGCTGAAGAGTTGGAAAATGGAATAGATTGAAGCTTGTCCATTAAAGGATGAAGATTTGCTATCTTAATATAAACCAAGCACGGATTATATATATGCATAGGAGATGATAATCTAGACTTACTGACGAGTGCTGGTTCACCGTGAAATACATATATTGGAGATTATTTATCATTTTCACATGTGTGTGGTCATGTGTATCAATTGTATGAGATAGTGGCTACCTGAAGGGAGCTTGAAAGTCGGTGTTCAAATTCCCTTTATTACATATACATATATGTATGCGTTTTTATATATATTACTTGTCTTGAAAAAGACTATAATAGGATATAGTTGAAATGTTAATGGAATATTTTGTGTTATGGAATAATAGTTCAAGTTTTGGAAAGAAGATATATATGCGTGTGAATTATTTATTTACTAATATAAAACAATTTAAAATTAATTATTAATATAGTATATGACCAAACTTTATTTTTAATTTTGCATTAAATGAAATTTGTATTTCTTTTTTTTTTTTTGGCTCTATATCTTTTTACATTTGTGATAATGCCTCTTTTTGGCTTGGATAATTCTGAAACAAATTACGATATTATGATTTAAAATTAAGCAAATTCTGTATTGTAAATGATATTTTACACTTATATTTAGTGATTTTGATTGCATAATACACCAATGAAATTTTTGTTTCTCAAAACAACTTGCAATTACGATAACTAAATTTTATAATAACTGTATAATGGGTACTCATCTTATAGCTAAAGACGCCGTTCCATGGCGTGGTTTTCGTGCTAAAACACATAAAAATGCTGTTTCCGCGGCCGACATGTTTGAATCCGCGTTTTCTATAATACAACTTTTTTGTTGTGCTACAGAATGCAGGCCGCTATGTCGCGTCGCAGTACAGCATGTATGTCGCTAAGCAGCAATTACATTTTCCGAATTCGCACAGTTTATAAAATAATTACGGCTTGATGAGAGAGTTTGTATTTGAATTGTATTGAAATGTTGTTTTCATTGGATTTTTTTATTATTTTAAACTATTGAAATGTTCAGATTTTTTAAAACAATAATTATAAGACTTTTTACAACGTACTGTATTGAACTTTTATTTGGGTAAATGTTAAATATCTATGTTTTTATTGAGTTGCAATTAGGTAACGTGTCAAGTAACGTACTGTTAGTAACATTCCACGAGACAAAGAAGATTCTACCATCTGTATATTTTTGAAGTAAAAAAGAGCGGTACGAAAAAAATATCCAGTAAGAAAAGTCCAAATATACAGGTTTTTTTGTAAATTTAATAAAAAGCAAATATTATAAACATGTTTAATAAGTAAAGAAGACATTTGTATGTGTTTGTTGTTGTTTAAAAAAGTTTGAGTTTCTTTCTTCTGTCCGAGTACGCTTACGATTTTGAATTTTTTTATTTTAGCATTACAAACAAACAGAACACTAACCCTAACCCTAAACTAACCCTAAAACTAACCCTAAATCTAACCGTAACAACTTTTACTTTTATTACGATTATTATTTTTTAGTTAAACAACAACAAAAAAAGTCGTAACACAAGTAAAAAAATATCCGATAGAAAATTGATAAAAAAAAAAGCCGTAACACAAGTAAAAAAATATCCGATAGAAAATGTATAAAAAAAAGCCGTAACACAATTAAAAAAATATACGATAGAAAAACACGAATCAAATTTTAATTTGTTGATTTTATTTTACATTTATTATTATCATTTAAATTGTATACGTTAATAAAAAATAATATTTATAAAAGACGATTTTGTTTTGTTTTTATTTTCGCATTACAAAAAAGCATAGAAAAATTATTAAAATCAACGGCCCGTGAATGTTCATATTTTATAGTTTTAGCGTGAAAACGGCGCCATCCAACGGGATCTTTATCTATAATACAAGCACCGTATAATGATTATAACTTTTGCTTGCCATTAATAACAATTTTAATCTATAAAATTTGAATGAATATACAGGTTTATAAGCTAAAGTACAAATCTTAATATATAATATTAATACATCATTTTGTTGTACAGCATCAAAATAGGCTTTTAATAATTAATTCTACTGAATGAAGCACTTTCTGTTTTTACTTTTATAGTCATTATACTTTACTTTGAATATGTCATTAATAAATGAAGTGATTATCTTGTAAGGCAATGGATGAAAATTAAATAAGGTCTGTACATTAATTGTATAATCAAAATATTGTCTACTGTAATATTATACACTATATTATGTTTAATAAATAAAATCTGTATTATTCAATTTCAGCATGAATATTACCATTTTTCTTTCTAATGACATAAAGTCACTATCTTATGATGTTAACAATCTTAAAGATGCCTACCATTTTCAAAATGACCAAAAAAAATTCTACATTTTTTTAATGATTATTATTGTGAATAATACAAATTGATGATAATCCCTACAGTGAATCATTGCATAAAGGTCCTATGCTAGCGGGTTATGGGTATATTTTACCAAGTATGTGTTCACTCATTCATTACTGAAAAAAATAAGAAAAAAAAGCTAATGTATTTTTATTTTTTAAATAAAGTAAACAGCAAAATATCTGACTTCCATCACAACTAAGTAATCTCTAGGCATTTTTTTTAAATAACCCTTTTCTCTTATAAAAAAACAAGTTTCATTATTATGAAAATACAATCTCTCCAATTACTTTAACGTTTTTCAATCAGTACCAGCTTTAAGTATGTTCTAAAATTTTGTAAAACTTTTAGCATTATGATTACAAAAATTTTGCTATGCAAAATACTGCTCGTCAAATTCAAAAAGAATAATAAAGGAAGAATATAATGTATATATAAAACATTTAAAGGAAGAATATAATGTATATGTAAAACATTAACTAAAATTTTTTTATCAAAAAAACACTATCACTTATGATGCTGTGAGACAGAAAAACAGTTAGTTGCAGATATGAAATTTATTTATAAATTTTAATTTTTTTATTTAAGGTGATCACATATGATACTCTGAGATGAAAAAATGTCTGCTCAAATATTGTAAAATGTATTAGATTTACAAATTTTAATGTTTTTTCATTTATTAACTTACATTTTTTGTATAGTAAATAGAGGGATTTAAACTTAGAATTTTCAGTCTATATTCATCACCATCTCAAACAACCAATACACATGACCACACCCATGTATATGGATACAGCACAATTTGAAGCTTCACTGTACGTGTTTCATAGAAAGGAAAAAGAAAACATATAACTGATAAAACAAAGGAAAAAAAATTGTATTGGGATCTATAGGTTCAACATATATTTCAGAGAAATTAATATTAAAAAGATCTCTCAAAAATCGCAAAAATAAACTAGAATTTTTTTTTAAAAAAAAAATCAAATGTTTGTTTATTTATATTATGATAAATATTGATTCTTCTTTTTTTTTTTTTGTTTGCACTGGGATGAAAATTTGTGAATTCTTATTCAGTCTTGAAGGGATATTTCCAACTCTTCAATGATAAATCCCCAAACAACTTAATTAACTGCCATTAATAAAAAATAACTCAATTGTGAAGTCTCCGTAATCACGAGATTTAATATATATACTGTACCATCTTTGATTAGATTTAAAATAGACTGTCATATTAAAAAAAAAATTGTTAGGATTTTATGTGTCATTAACTGTTTAAAATCATCAAGTGATGTTTATCCTAATTTTGGAGTTAGTGTAGATACATGAATACAAAGTAATATTTGCGATTAATTTTCTTTTCTTTTTTAAAGTAATACAATAAGTAATTTACTGCATTGAATTTTATATCTTAGAATAGGAATATTATATAAGTTTGATTATATATTTTGACAGGCTTTTGCATTAACATTTTATTTTATTGCTTATTTTAACAACAATAGGTTTAGATAAATAAAAAAACAAGTTATACTTTCATATGTGAATAATTTATGCTTGCATGTTTAGGCTATTGTATAAATTTGAGATTATCATATAAATTTAAAATTATTTATGTTTAATACAGATTGTTATTAAAAATATATTAAATATAATAATCTTTTTGTTAAATGAATAAATGTATTTTTTTTTCAAGAAAGAAATTGTAAAATCATTTGTTATTATTTCCATTTTAGAATATTTTATTTTAAAATATTTTCTTTTTAAATTTAAAGGAAATTATTTTGTTTAGGAACATTTGTTTATATTTGAATGAGCTATCATTAAAGTGCAATAATCACTCAATAAATGAAAGAGGTCAATTTTGAGTTGGATATTAGCTACTGTTTCTAAGTCAATGACCTAAATGTTATGTCAGCAAATAAGGTATATAAAAATCTACGACTTAACTTAAGACATTCTATATACCTTTCTATCAATTTAGTTGGTATACTGCATTCAGCAATACATTTTTTTTAAATGAATACATTTAATAAAAAAATGTTTAATGTAAATTGCACAATGGAAAGTTAGTCCAAAGGACAATGTGTCTTTTGAGGGGTACTTATTTTAACAACTAAAAAGTGAATTTGTTTAACTGCATTCTAAAAGTTATAAAATGTTTTTAAAGTTTTATTACATAAATTAACTATATGCATCTATGTGCCACATAAATAATTTGCCAAGGATTCTAAACCAAATGGATGATTTTGGATTAAATAACCATTTAATCATTGTAAAAGGGATAAAGCAATACTTGTTACTCAACATCAACAAAAATGTGAATATTGCTGTAACCTACTAAGGATTAACTTCATTTTAATAAACTTCAAATATTTCTTTTAAAAGGAAATAAGCTCTTAAAATTACTAAACTTTTAAAAAAATATTGTCATTTCTTGGATTTTCTTTATGTGAACTTTACTAAAGAAACTTAAGGATTGTTAAAGTTTTTTTTATAAACATTGATTAGTATCTTACCTATTTTGATAAAGCAGATCGTAGGTTTTATTTATATAATTGTTATCTGTATTATTAGTGTTCTAAGGTCATTTAATATATATGTGTATGGATGGATATATAAATAATTAACCACAAAGAAAATAATTTAGCAGCACTAGATTAAAATTTAAACAGTTATTGTAGATTTTACTTAATGATTTATTTTTGCTCAATGATCATAGACATAATAATTAAAATATATATAAGAGAAAGAAATGATTATTATTTGGAATAAGTAATAAATTGTTTGTAAAGTAATAATTATAATAAATTGATTATCTTATTTGTGATATAAATGATCAGTAAGCTAACTAAAACAGATTACCATTTTCTTTTGTATATTTAACACATATA
>JAQFVV010009508.1:0-12144 GCA_028023455.1 Epiperipatus broadwayi | reverse complement strand
TTTTTTTAAAAAAAAGAAAACTATTTGGTATTTTAAAAAAAATACAATAAAATTTTAATATTTATAGTTTCAAGAAGTTGAACTTTAATTTAATATTGACAGGAATGAACTAGTAACTTAAGTTTGCTAAATTTCATTATAATAGAAATAATGCAAAGGAAATCTGAAACTACTAAAAATTAACTGTTGTCCTTAAAAGCTATTTTTATATATAATTAAGCCAAGTTATAAATAATAGTTTATAATAAAGGGAACATTATGCTGTATTTGGGGTAGAAATCCAGAGCTGTGGAACTTTCCAGCTAACTTCAATGTCATTAGAAAATTATGGAATTATGAAATTATAAATTTTTTTCATCAGAATGTCTGTCATGTAGAGCACTGGTGTGCATCCATCTTCCATGGATTTATATATAGTCAGGAGATATATGTGTTTGTTTTAATCAAGGAACATGAAATATATAAAGAACAACAGAGTTGGTGAACGGAATGTTAGCCATGGATATTGACATTTTTTTGGGCTGAATGCTTGCCATACTCAAGATAAATTATATAATTGATTCATGTGATGATTATTTTTTTTGCTTTTGTTATTTTTATTTGAAAGTTTATATATTGTAATTTTTTGTTATTGTGTATTTAAAATTCATTTTTCAAATTAGATCACCTGCAATTTAAAAAGGGAAGCAGTGGATGGATAAATGTCATATTGATTTAAATTAAAAAGGAATCCTCTTCAATTGATATGTATTTTTTTTAATAAAAGTAAATTTTCAGATTCCTCTCAAGATTGATCCATTAAGTCGACCTCATTTCAAGTAAGGTTTTTATATATTTAGCAGTAAGAGCAAACTTTAGGACAACAAGATGAGAAAATTTACTAATAAGTTTTAATAACATTTACTTGTAATTTTGTTTTATTTTTTGAATGCATAATGAACCCAATGAATAAATTATAGTATTGGTCATTAATTTCTACTATGGCATACACATACAAATAGATAAGAGTGGAGCTTATATATATATATATATATATTGTGCCCTTTTGTATGGGTCACCATTTAATTTTTGTGCTAATCTATTAAAAATTTTAAATTTAAGATATATTTGAATATGTGATGTTAATTTTGCTTATGGTAATATTTCAAAAGATTTAATGAAAGCAATCTATGAGTATTTGATATGTAAAATTGTGCTGATATTGAGAGAGACATTTTAAATGATGATGATTATAATATATAGTTGGAAAAAATGGCCATAATCAATACTGCATTAATATATTTAATAAATAAATATTTAAAGCTGAGGTATTTAAAAGACAAGTTAAAATTAAATGCATATATTTATTGTTGATAAAATAATATTATAAAAGAATATAAATATTTTAATTATTGTAAGTACTTAAATAAAAGACTAATATTTGATTTTAATAGTATTGGATAATTATTTTAAAATCTATTATAATATCTTATTTATTTAAAAAATATTTATTTTAAAAAATGCAATTGTTAGTTTATTTTTAGACGATGACAAGCGTTTCTTGTGTTGTAGAGAACAGATGTTAGTTAAATAAACACACACATGCTTGGAAGTTGTTTAATAAAGTTGCATAACTATTTTAAAAATCATGTTATAAAATTTATAAATAATACGTGAGCTATCACGAGATAAAAATAAAGATATTCAATGTAGAATATTAAATCTGATTTTAAAAGTATTGCTTTAAAAATATGACGTATAAAAAAATACTTAGTTTATTTAAAAATAATCTTATAAAAGTTAAAATTAAAATCAAGTAAGTAAGAATATATTTTAAAAAAACGTTTAATAGATTTAAATAAACGATAAAGATTATTTTAGAAATTTAATAATGTAATAAATATTAAATATTAAATAAGTCATTATTTATTTTTAATTTTGTGTTGTTGGTAAATATGTAAATAAGCCAGCAAATTGATTGTTTAAATGTACCAATCAAATGGGAAGTTTCTTCCGGTATAAAAGCTCAGGTCAATTGTTAGGAGAGGACTCTGTGATTGAATTTTTAAGTTAATTGTGTTATTAAAAAATAGCTACGTAAATTTTGTAGACGCTTTTAAAATCATTTTTTCAAAATTATAAGAGTGTCTTGTTAATAAGTTATAAAAGTTTTAAATGATAGACATGCAGTGTTAATTTAATTTTTCCCTATCGGTCGTCTCTATTGAGCTCAATTTGCAAGCAAATGGTCATGGGAACATCATATATAGTGAAAATATATCGGAAACTTTACCTTAGAAATATGACAAACGCTGGATTAGTTTGGAAAGTTACGAGATGGAGAAAAGTAGTATTTTGGACAGCATATAATTTTAAAAGCTAATTGTTATTGACTATTAGAAAATAGATATTTTAAAGAATAAAATACTTCTTTATGAAGAAAGTATTTTGCAAGCTATAAATTTAAATGTATATCTTAAGTAAAGATATTAAAAATGAAAGTAGTTTTATAAATATTTGCCCTGTTAAGTCTTTATATTTAAGAGACTAAATGTTGACAATTTTAAAAGGCAAATAAATTGAAAATATAATTAGCTAAAAGTCTTAATATAATAAAAATTATTATATTGAAAGAATTTAAACGCTGGTCGTTTATAGATAAAGAAGCTTATTCTTACCTGGATATTTTGTTATGGAATGCGCAAGTAATATGTGGACGTCCCAGTCAATTTAAAATAATTAAATGATTATTTTTCATAAACTATAGACTAATTTAAGATAATAACTTTAAATAATATTTTAAAGAACTGTATCCGGATCAGATAAACTATTTTAATTTTATTATATTTTTATAAAAGAACTGATTAACTTTTATTTTGGTTTTAAAAGAACGTTTTCATTTTTCATAAACTTTTAAAAAAACACGTGATAGACCGGAAAAGGAAATGGTGTTTTAGTGAATTTATGCCTAGGATTAAAGAACTATATGATGGAAAAGAAAACATCGCTGGAATTACGTAATATGAATTCTGTTTATTTATCTAATATAAAATTTAAATATTATTAATCTATTAAAAATAAGATAGGTACATTTCTTAAAATAATAACTAAAAATGATATAATAATTAATTACATAAGTTTATTTTATAATTAATATAACACGTAATATGTTGAAGAATGATTGTGAGTGTAAATGTGAATTATTTTATGAAGCTGTAATTCCGAAGAATATTGGAAGATGGACTGTACATTAAATCATTATTGATGGTAAAAATTGTATCATAATAATAATAATTTTGATGTATTTAATATGTTTTTTTTCTTTAGATCAACCAAATGATATGTTATTGTTGAATGGATGTATGAATATTTTAAAAATACACACATATTATATTGGCAGTAACAGTTTTATTTAAATATGCATAATTTGAATTTATGATATAAATATGATACAACATTACATAAGAAGCTTAGAAATAATTATATGATTCTTTCGTAAATAAATTTTGATTTTTATTTTTATTATTATTATGTTGGAGTATTAGAATTATATTTATTATTCATACAAGTAATTATTTTATTTCAAGTTAGGAAGAGATCTCAAAGTCTATATTTTATTTTTATTTTATTGGATAAATTAAGTTAAGTTTATGTAGAAGTTTATGTTTGAATTAAAGGTTTACTGAATATAGATGACGTAGTATAAATAGTTTGGATAATTAGTATTTATTTAAAGTTGAAGGTTATTTTCCCAGAATTTTAAATAAGTTTTAGAGGATGTTTTGTAGATAAAAGTTTATTAAGAAGGAGTAGAATAACACATAAAGTAAAGTAATAATTTCACACAGAAAAGAATCATAAAATTTATCTAATATAGTGCTTTATGAATTTGAAATTGATGAATAATTTAAATATTATTATTCTAACAGTACATATATGTAATGCATATTTGATAAAACATGTAGCATGAATTGCAGTAAGTGAAATATAAAATTATAATCAATTCTTTGTTATTACATTATAAGGATACATTAGTTTCTATATTATGCTATTCAAGTAATGCTAATAGTAAAGTGAACACATACTAGTATATGATGAAATAAGTAACAATAATATTTAAGTGATGTAGCAATTTAATTAGTAAAGTTTAATTGTTTACATATGCTATATAAACATTGTTTACATAAATTTTTCTGTGTAATAATTAAAGTTCACTGATATTTGTTTAAAGTCTAAGTTTTGAAAACATACTTCAATGTTATTAGTACAGCATTTTAAAGAATGTATAATTACTTATTAGGAGTATGAGTTAATAACAGTGTAAACATATTGTATTATTATTTTCTTATTTTATTTTTCTTTGTTTTCCTAATTTTGAACTGTAAATATTGTAAATAAATTCTTAATTGAAGTTAATGTAAATAAATTTGTTTAATTTGTTTTAAAAGTGTGTCGAGTTCATTATTTTACACCACAGCATTTGACAGCAGATAATTTGAAGAAACATAATATTTGCACAATGTGAATTTATTAATATTATTTTAGAAATAAATACAATATTTTCCTGATTATCATTTATGAGAATTGATTGACATTATTACATCATATTGCAATGGTCATAGAGTAATTATAATGCATAATATAAGAGTACAATATTATTTATTGCCACAGATTATTAAATTATAAGATTTTGATCTATTCTAAAATTAAGATACTATATGAAAATAAAAGATATACATATGATTATTTATTTATTTAATACTTAATAATATAACAGAAATAGATAAGATTAAGTTATACCCTAAGATTAGTATTGAGTATTATTATTATTAGAATAAGTTAGGTGTATTTAGGTTTGATATAAAATCCCTTATCATACTTATTTACATGAGTTATCATTACTTTAAGATAATTAGAAGAACCTGAGATTATTTAATTATATTTTAAAAATTAAAAGTTAAGATTTATTTGTTTATTATTATTATTAAAGATAGTTTATTTTATTTTAAAAGCCATAAGAATGCTGTAGATGTAGTAGTAAGTTAATAAGGAGGCAATAGTATTCTTATGCCATTGAGACAATGTCTTGGGAGATATTGACTCAATGTAAATCTACTTATTACTTTGTAACTTTACTTCACAGTCTCATGATTTTAATAAATACTTATTTAATTAGTACATACTATAGAATTATATTGATTTTGATAATTAATAATAAATTTAATTAGAATATGATAATATAAAAGTATATTAAAGATAGATATGCAAATTTTAACTAAGCATTATAATTTAATTGAGCTAGTCGTATTTCAAATTATATTATACATCGAGAAGTAAGGGTACAATATATATATATATATATATATATATATATATATATATATATAACAAAAAATAGTTATAAATGTATTTACCCTAGCCTAACTTTTTTTTTTTAAATTACATTAATGGGGTAGTTTTAATAATTAGTGAACTATTATTTTGCTTTTATTTTTGTTTTGTTTTATGTATATATTTAATGAGTTTGTATATAATATACTTCAAATTATTTTGTTTCTGTTCTATGAAGCCATCAAGATGATAGAAAAACCATTTTTGATAACCGAATATTTATCTATTTTATCATTTTTTTGTTTATAAATATTTATATTATATATTGTTAATAAATTAAGTTGTTTAAATCAATCTGATCTCTGGTTGATCATCACCATCATCACTGTGCATTTATACCATTAGATGTTGATCAAGGTTTGATCATCATCATCATTATGTATTGCTCTTGTAAATAATTGATCATCATCAGTATTTTTCTATATCTATGCTAATATATAGGCATGTTTGGTTTATGTCCATCTCTGAAGAGAGCTGACTGCAAGAACTCCCTGATTTCGAATTTCATTGTGTAATGGGGCCAAAGAAGGGAGGTGTAATGAATATGCACTGGTCTAAGTTACATTGAAATATTGTTAGTAAATTATAAGTTAGTATATTGAAAGTAGATGTAATTTGGAACTGTGCATTTCATTGTGACATCTTTAGCATCCTATTTGAAGATCTAGGTCTGACCGTAGTGAGATGTGTTTCCCTTTGTTAGATGCCATTTATGATTCAGTAACATTTGATGCACCCAAATGTGCCATTGAATCATGGATGTAGGATATGACTTGTTGTAGATTGGTTGACACATTTCATCCAAATCATCCAACTACTTAGTCATATTTATATCATCATATGGTGTACACTGTGGTTGCGGTATATTTGGCACTATTAACTTTGGGGTAGCGGGTTTCATTACGATGTATTATTATAAACATGTGAATAAGAGAGTTAAAATAGGATTAATAAAGTAATAATTATATTAGTTTATACATAATATCAAAACAATTGACAGTAGTGATGACATAAACTTTAATTTTAATATTTGAAAATATGTGCACAAATGTTTATTGTAGGTTTTTGATCTATTTTAAATTTAAAAAGATATTGTTTAAAATATTTAGGTGAAGTTATTATTTTAATAAAATGCAATTTATGGTGACAACAATAGTAAATGAAAGAAGTACAAATGATTTATTTTAATATTTATAATTTAAATATTTATTCTAACATTATAATTTGTATATTTAATTTTATTGAAATACATAATATTCTAATTAAATATAGTCTTAATATATTGTTTTGTAATTTTAACAAAATTTTTATTATGATGGATGTTAGATTTTTTTCAATAATTTATTATTTTCTGCTAATGTGTTTATGTCCATGGAAACTAAAAAATTTTCACATAAAAAGCTAAAAAAGTTAATAAATTTGAGTAAGGATGATGATAAAATCAATCATGAGGTAGATACCTATAAATAGTGGGTATCAAAGAAATTACACTCTTTCCTTTCATTTATTTTCTGGATAGATTTGCTTTGGTCTATATTTAAATTTAGTCATATTGGTGGGTTGTCTTGAAACATGGAGAAGTAAATATTTTAAAAATCATTTTTCCCTGAGAAAATGCATCTCAGAATTGTACAAAATTAAAAACAAAACATCTGAAATGTTATAAGTTTTACATGCACTGATAAATGGAATGAAAATATTTTTCTGAAAATTTAAATTTGCTAAACTTTCCACTGAATTCCAATACTTCAATTACTTATCTCTCAAATTATAATGTCAAATACTTAGGAAATAATTATCACATAAGCACCTGCATACTGAATATTTTATTTGGACAATATTTCTTCAATCAATGCAATTGTTCTTCATTTTTTATATAAAGGATATGTTTTATTTTGCTAACATTCTAACAGATTTCTTTGTTCTCACTGGATTTAAATTTTCAAATTTCGCTTTAATATTAAACCATTATTATTTATTCAAATATAATAAATTCAACCATATTTTTGTTTAAAAATTAAATAAATTTTTAAAAATCACATCTGATTTTCAAAATTATTTTAAAAATTCGATTTTAATTAAAACAAAGCACTGTTACATCACCAAATTTTAGGTAGAGCAGATGTAATTTGCAAAAGGGAATAAAATTTTCTTTGTTTGATGTTTATTTTAAAAATCTGAAAGAATTATTTTTAATATCTAATAAAGTTTAAATGTTTTTCATAATTTTTACAATATCACTAAATGTTATAGCAGTCTGTTGAGTGACATCATTTCTAGACAGTTATATTTCCTATGATCATAATCTCTATGGTAATATTATATAGAAAAAATATATTATTTTATATTTAAAAATAAACCATTTCTATAAAAAATAAATATGTAATAATATATATTTTGATTTCTAATAATTATTACACAATTATGATACAAAAATAATCATAAACATTCCAAAAAATCAAGTTTTTAGACCATCATAATATTTTTATGAAGTAACCTTGCAAAGTTTGAGATTGCCAAATATATAATGGAGACACATCATTGTGAACTTTAAAAGACTTTAAATACCCACACATTTGATTTTTTTTCATCTTTTGATTTTTTTTTAAATTAAAGTATTAGAATAAAATATACAGTGAATTTTAATGCTGTAAAAATACCTTTGCAAAATTGCTCAGCAGAGGGAAAAAATGCAAATATAATTTCTTGGCTTCTGCCTGACAAAGTTTCATAATTAAAACAAAACCTGTTAATCATTCTAAAATTATGTTAAGAAAAACTGATAATTAACTGACTAACATGCTTAAAAATAGAGAAAAACAATTTATTTCAATTTTAACTATTGTTTAAATTACTGCTATCATGGATTTTTTTCAAAATAATAAAATTCTGTCACTATTTTCTCTATTTAAAGGGTAAATTTTTACATCATCTTTTGGAATTTCTACATAAAAACATCAAAGGATTTAAATCAATTTTTACATCTTTTTAAAATGTCTATTTAAGTGAAAAATATCTAAAATAAGTCTTCATGAAATTAAAAGATTGAAAGAACTTTGCATAATAAAATATATTTTATATATTATTATGAGATTGATGTTATATGTATGTTTGTAAACTTTTGTTGGACAGAGGTTGTTAATAAAATTGATTATTAGAAATAATAGTTGAAATACATGATTTATATATTTTCCATGTTTTATTAATATTTAAAATAAAAGTTCAGTCTCTATACTAGATTAACAGGTTATCAAGTATTTTATAGTACACTGTAAAATGTATTAAGATAATGGGAGTTATTATTATGTGTTGTAATTGTAGGTCAGTTATTACCGTCTATGGAAAATTATTTGTCAAATTCTATTATTTCTGTTGTGATGGTATAATAGAGAAGAACTAATAAGCTGTATTGTAATTTTACTCATATTTTTAGCCTGAGTAAGCATATTTTGTAATGCTACATGGCCTATCTTAAGTATATTTTAAGCTGTAAATATTTGTTCTAGAATTTTATAATCATACAGCAACAAAAACCTTCTGATGATTTTTATTTCTAACCTGTAGATGGCAAGTAATTTATAATGCAACATGTATTTGTATGTGCTCAGTATTATATTCTTTTAGTTTTAGTGTAAAATGTATTTTATTATTTTTGTAAAGGAATGAATAAAGTTTATATAGAAAAGACATATATTTTGAAAGAATGGCAGCATTGTTTCCCATTAGTTATTGAATAATTAATTAATATTGAAGTTTGTTTAATACTGGAATAGCAACCTTCTTCAATGAATTGTTTGTCCAACACCACTAGTGATACATGTGCATACATTTTTAAAGCATAGTTTAAATTTAGATAAAATTCCTATATTTGAAAGTATTCAAAATCTGTTAAATTTAATTTTTTATTGTTATGCTACTATTTTAGAAATAAATTCATTTTATATTTGTTAAATTACTTTGACTTTTGTCTTTCATATTTTTATACTCGTCATCTCATTGATATTTTATGGTCATAGGATTTTATCATATTATGTTTATTTAAAGATACACTGATTTTTGGAAAGTTACACTCTTGATATTAGTTGTTAATATTGGAATATATAATTTAAATATTAATGCTTAGATACTGAAAGAAATGATTTGGCTACAATAAAATATCATTTGTTATCCATCTATATCAATTATAAGATTTTTAATTAAATAATAAAATTATTGTATTTGAATATTTTAAATTCTGAGATATTAAATCTGATTTATTTATATTTAAAAACTTAGAGAGAATCCACTAGCTAAATAAGTTTTATTTGATTGATTTACTGTCTTATGCATTGCATAGTTTTATTTCATTTCATAACTCTAATATATTATTTATTAATGCACATTTACATTATTTTAAAATATTTTAAAGTAGAGACATAAATATTTGCTTACATTAAGATAGTTATTATTTGTTTATTAATAGTTAAGTTAAAATTTTGGATAATTATCATAATGTTTTGATAATTACACTATATATTATCTAATAATAGTATTCATAAACCTATTCTTAAATCAAACTAAAACCACTTTTAGTTTATGCTCTATCTTTAGTATAAAGGATTTGGATCAAAAATTAATGTTTTATATGTTTGAAAACTGGAACAATCACAACCACCTAACCATTTTCGTGATTAAATAACATTTTCCCATAACGAGTTGTGATTAATAATTAGAAAATTTAGATTGAAGATAGAAATATTTAAAATTTTAATGGTGGTTATCTGTTTATTTTTAAAATAAATTTCAATTATGATACAACTAGGCATATCTATTAAAATTAGCATTACAAATTGAAACCACACTGTCTGATCATATTTATTATACTATTAAAAATTTTAATTTGAAATATAAGTACAAAAATAAAAATAAGAGTAATAATGATGTTAATTCTTCTGATAATAAAATTTGGATATCAATAGCATATATTTAGAATCAACAGGCAAGTTTCATAAGGAAAATTTATAAAGATATATGTACAACCTACATTAAAGAAATTAATCAATAACTGTAAAGATAAAAATCTTATTTACAAATAAAAATTGTATCATTTATAAATGGATGTGTATGTGTGGTTGTGGATATATAGATAAGTTGAGATGAACATTGAAGAAAAGAACAACAAAGCACTTTTTGTTATTAAAAAGAGTTCAAAATATGTAACAAAATTCTAAAGATAATAATTTATCAGCTTCTGTTTTTATGGCCATAATAAATCATGTATATATGGTTTTGATTTCAATTATAATAATATAAGAAATAATAATAAAATAAAAATCAAGTAAACTATGTTAATATATAAATACGAGCAAGACTTAATCAATAGGCAGGCAGCAAATGTTAAGATCATGAAATTATGGGAAAGTTGACCTTTCACAGTATTAGTTTACAAAGACTACAAGTATAGTTGAAAGCGCTTCTAAGTGACATTTATATTTTTTTGTTTTTTTAACAAATTTTAATTTCTGTATTTTCTAAAATTTATTTATAAGTTTACATATATATATAAAGTTTATATCACCTTCTCAAATGTTACATTTTTTAGCAATGTCTTCTGTGCATAAATATAAAGTCTGAACTTTATTCATGGATAGTATTGCTAAAAAACATAATATTTGGGAGGGTGATTGGAACTGTTTTTTTTTAATTTTCAGCAAATGATGTGCACTGGAATATTTTCATATATATGTATCTTATGAATTATTTTACCATTGGAGTTGAGGCAGAAGTTTTACTTTTAAATGATTACATATTTGGTAGTCCTATTTAGCTGATCATTGTGCTTGCCATAATTGTAAATAAATTAGAATAAAAGGTTTAAAACACTCAGTTTGATTGCCAAGTTGCAATGTCTTACTAATGCATATTTAAACAGGAAAAGAAATCTAAATAGCAGTAACTATAATGGTATAAAGTCTAAAGAGATTAAGGCATAATTAGTAATTTGATTCAATAGTTAAATGTCTCTGAATTGAAATTGAACTTATTATTTTTGATGCTAAAACATCACATGACCTTCATATCAACTACAATTTAATTGTTTTTAGTTCTGGCAACAAAAAATATATAAACGAAGATGTATCTAATATACAAAATTTGACTGAATGAGTGATTCCAAAATAAGAACTAAAGATAGAACTATGCATCAAAATCTATCAAGAGTCCATATTATCATAGAAATCTTTTATTAAAATGTGTCTCTTACATAAAGAAACTTAAATTGAACAAAAAATAATTAGAAAATTTTAATGAAAGATAATTGAATGATACTGGAATTGTTATCAAGTTTCATTTATTATCTATTCTTTGAAATTTTAGATATATTAAAGAAAAGTGACAATATTTTAAATTACTTTGCACAATGTTAACTTAATGTGTCTTTGCATGTACTAAAAAGATGAATTAAGAAAGGATACTCAGTCAATACTATCTAAAAGTTTGATTTTTTTCTGGCATTGTCATAAATGAGTTATTTTCCATTATTTGAAGATTTTAATACTCAATACTATACTCACAAAGTTTTTGTAAATAATTGTACTGATTTTGTGATATGATTTTTTTTTATTCTTAATTCATGTTTGCACAATGTAAATATTTATTTTTTACCAATCACTCTAGTTGAACATAAATGCAAACTGTTGTCAAACATGAATATATAATGTATTATACTACTGTTATAAGTATGAATAAAAGTGAAATTAATTTTCAACCATCTATATTAATTGGTTACTGGACTGA
>JAQFVV010009507.1:0-12156 GCA_028023455.1 Epiperipatus broadwayi | reverse complement strand
TATGATAAACAAAAATGCAAGTTAAAAAACTTGCTAACGCTTGTATTTATGTACCACAGATGGCGTCTACCAAGACTGCCAATCAAGCGTATGTTTTGTTTACATAAACGTCAGAGTAGTTAGTATTCACTATCTCTAACTATAATTCCACTTTCAGATCATGATTTCAAGCTATTTGCTATCGTCAGTGAAAGACAGGAATAAAGAAACTAGATCTGAATACAAACTCTGAGCGTTTATGAAACAATTTCTATTCAGCTTGCAAGCGTGAATTTTTTAGACACGTAATGTCTCCAAACTCAGCATAGCAAACCAGATAGCTACATGGGTCTGATCTCAGTTCAGCATCACCACATAGTAGAAGCCTCTGCAATCTATATCATTGCAAGAAAGACCTCAAAGGTACATTTATGATAAACAAAAATGCAAGTTAAAAAACTTGCTAACGCTTGTATTTATGTCCACAGATGCTCGTCCTACCAAGACTGCCAATCAAGCGTATGTTTTGTTTACATAAACGTCAGAGTAGTTAGTATTCACTATCTCTAACTATAATTCCACTTTCAGATCATGATTTCAAGCTATTTGCTATCGTCAGTGAAAGACAGGAATAAAGAAACTAGATCTGAATACAAACTCTGAGCGTTTATGAAACAATTTCTATTCAGCTTGCAAGCGTGAATTTTTAGACACGTAATGTCTTCAAACTCAGCATAACAAAGCAGATAGCTACATGGGTCTGATCTCAGTTCAGCATCACCACATAGTAGAAGCCTCTGCAATCTAATATCATTGCAAAGAAAGACCTCAAAGGTACATTTATGATAAACAAAAATGCAGAAGTTAAAAAACTTGCTAACGCTTGTGTTATGTCCACAAGATGGCGTCCTACCAAGACTGCCAATCAGCGTATGTTTAGTTTACACAAACACGTCAGAGTAGTTAGTATTCACTATCTCTAACTATAATTCCACTTTCAGATCATGGTTTTTAAGCTATTTGCTATCGTCAGTGAAAGACCAGAAATAAAGAAACTAGATCTGAATACAAACTCTGACGTTTATGAAACAACAATTTTCTATCAGCTAAAAGCTGCAGCGTGAATTTTTTAGACTTACGTAATGTCTTCAAACTCAGCATAGCAAACCAAGATAGCTGCACTGGGTCTGATCTCAGTTCAGCATCACCACATAGTAGAAGCCTCTGCAATCTATATCATTGCAAGAAAGACCTCAAAGGTACATTTATGATAAACAAAAATGCAAGTTAAAAATACTTACTAAGCGGCAAGTTTTTTAACTTGCATTTTTGTTTATCATAAATGTACCTTTGAGGTCTTTCTTGCAATGATATGGATTGCAGAGGCTTCTACTATGTGTGATGCTGAACTGAGATCAGACCCATGTAGCTATCTGGTTTGCTATGCTGAGTTTGAAGACATTACGTGTCTAAAAAATTCACGCTTGCAAGCTGAATAGAAATTGTTTCATAAACGCTCAGAGTTTGTATTCAGATCTAGTTTCTTTATTCCTGTCTTTCACTGACGATAGCAAATAGCTTGGAATCATGATCTGAAAGTGGAATTATAGTTAGAGATAGTGAATACTAACTACTCTGACGTTTATGTAAACAAAACATACGCTTGATTGGCAGTCTTTCCCTAGGACGCTCTTCCGATCTCATCTGTGGACATAAATACAAGCGTTAGCAAGTTTTTTAACTTGCATTTTTGTTTATCATAAATGTACCTTTGAGGTCTTTCTTGCAATGATATAGATTGCAGAGGCTTCTACTATGTGGTGATGCTGAACTGAGATCAGACCCATATAGCTATCTGGTTTGCTATGCTGAGTTTGAAGACATTACGTGTCTAAAAAATTCACGCTTGCAAGCTGAATAGAAATTATTGTTTCATAAACGCTCAGAGTTTGTATTTAGATCTAGTTTCTTTATTCCTGTCTTTCACTGACGATAGCAAATAGCTTGAAATCATGATCTGAAAGTGGAATTATAGTTAGATATGAGTGAATACTAACTACTCTGACGTTTATGTAAACAAAACATAAGCTTGATTGGCAGTCTTGGTAGGACGCCATCTGTGGACATAAATACAAGCGTTAGCAAGTTTTTTAACTCTTGCATTTTTGTTTATCATATAAATGTACCTTTGAGGTCTTTCTTGCAATGATATAGATTGCAGAGGCTTCTACTATGTGGTGATGCTGAACTGAGATCAGACCCATGTAGCTATCTGGTTTGCTATGCTGAGTTTGAAGACATTACGTCGTCACAAAAAAATTCATGCTTGCAAGCTGAATAGAAATTGTTTCATAAACGCTCAGAGTTTGTATTCAGATCTAGTTTCTTTATTCCTGTCTTTCACTGACGATAGCAAATAGCTTGAAATCATGATCTGAAAGTGGAATTATAGTTAGAGATAGTGAATACTACACGATCGACTCTGACGTTTATGTAAACAAAACATACGCTTGATTGGCAGTCTTGGTAGGACGCCATCTGTGGACATAAATACAAGCGTTAGCAAGTTTTTTAACTTGCATTTTTGTTTATCATAAATGTACCTTTGAGGTCTTTTTCTTGCAATGATATAGATTGCAGAGGCTTCTACTATGTGGTGATGCTGAACTGAGATCAGACCCATGTAGCTATCTGGTTTGCTATGCTGAGTTTGAAGACATTACGTGTCTAAAAAAATTCACGCTTGCAAGCTGAATAGAAATTGTTTCATAAACGCTCAGAGTTTGTATTCAGATCTAGTTTCTTTATTCCTGTCTTTCACTGACGATAGCAAATAGCTTGAAATCATGATCTGAAAGTGGAATTATAGTTAGAGATAGTGAATACTAACTACTCTGACGTTTATGTAAACAAAAAATACGCTTGATTGGC
Source organism: Epiperipatus broadwayi (assembly GCA_028023455.1). Taxonomy (NCBI): domain Eukaryota; kingdom Metazoa; phylum Onychophora; class Udeonychophora; order Euonychophora; family Peripatidae; genus Epiperipatus; species Epiperipatus broadwayi. Next base: position 9,246 of record JAQFVV010009507.1, on the reverse strand, counting down.
AGTCTTGGTAGGACGCCATCTGTGGACATAAATACAAGCGTTAGCAAGTTTTTTAACTTGCATTTTTGTTTATCATAAATGTACCTTTGAGGTCTTTCTTGCAATGATATAGATTGCAGAGGCTTCTACTATGTGGTGATGCTGAACTGAGATCAGACCCATGTAGCTATCTGGTTTGCTATGCTGAGTTTGAAGACATTACGTGTCTAAAAAAAATTCACGCTTGCAAGCTGAATAGAAATTGTTTCATAAACGCTCAGAGTTTGTATTCAGATCTAGTTTCTTTATTCCTGTCTTTCACTGACGATAGCAAATAGCTTGAAATCATGATCTGAAAGTGGAATTATAGTTAGAGATAGTGAATACTAACTACTCTGACGTTTATGTAAACAAAACATACGCTTGATTGGCAGTCTTGGTAGGACGCCATCTGTGGACATAAATACAAGCGTTAGCAAGGTTTTTTAACTTGCATTTTTGTTTATCATAAATGTACCTTTGAGGTCTTTCTTGCAATGATATAGATTGCAGAGGCTTCTACTATGTGGTGATGCTGAACTGAGATCAGACCCATGTAGCTATCTGGTTTGCTATGCTGAGTTTGAAGACATTACGTGTCTAAAAAAATTCACGCTTGCAAGCTGAATAGAAATTGTTTCATAAACGCTCAGAGTTTGTATTCAGATCTAGTTTCTTTATTCCTGTCTTTCACTGACGATAGCAAATAGCTTGAAATCATGATCTGAAAGTGGAATTATAGTTAGAGATAGTGAATACTAACTACTCTGACGTTTATGTAAACAAAACATACGCTTGATTGGCAGTCTTGGTAGGACGCCATCTGTGGACATAAATACAAGCGTTAGCAAGTTTTTTAACTTGCATTTTTGTTTATCATAAATGTACCTTGGAGGTCTTTCTTGCAATGATATAGATTGCAGAGGCTTCTACTATGTGGTGATGCTGAACTGAGATCAGACCCATGTAGCTATCTGGTTTGCTATGCTGAGTTTGAAGACATTACGTGTCTAAAAAAAATTCACGCTTGCAAGCTGAATAGAAATTGTTTCATAAACGCTCAGAGTTTGTATTCAGATCTAGTTTCTTTATTCCTGTCTTTCACTGACGATAGCAAATAGCTTGAAATCATGATCTGAAAGTGGAATTATAGTTAGAGATAGTGAATACTAACTACTCTGACGTTTATGTAAACAAAACATACGCTCTTCCGAGAGCTTGGTAGGACGCCATCTGTGGACATAAATACAAGCGTTAGCAAGTTTTTTAACTTGCATTTTTGTTTATCATAAATGTACCTTTGAGGTCTTTCTTGCAATGATATAGATTGCAGAGGCTTCTACTATGTGGTGATGCTGAACTGAGATCAGACCCATGTAGCTATCTGGTTTGCTATGCTGAGTTTGAAGACATTACGTGTCTAAAAAATTCACGCTTGCAAGCTGAATAGAAATTGTTTCATAAACGCTCAGAGTTTGTATTCAGATCTAGTTTCTTTATTCCTGTCTTTCACTGACGATAGCAAATAGCTTGAAATCATGATCTGAAAGTGGAATTATAGTTAGAGATAGTGAATACTAACTACTCTGACGTTATGTAAACAAAACATACGCTTGATTGGCAGTCTTGGTAGGACGCCATCTATGGACATAAATACAAGCGTTAGCAAGTTTTTTAACTTGCATTTTTGTTTATCATAAATGTACCTTTGAGGTCTTTCTTGCAATGATATAGTTTGCAGAGGTTTCTACTATGTGGTGATGCTGAACTGAGATCAGACCCATGTAGCTATCTGGTTTGCTATGCTGAGTTTGAAGACATTACGTGTCTAAAAAATTTACGCTGCAAGCTTGAATAGAAATTGTTTCATAAACGCTCAGAGTTTGTATTCAGATCTAGTTTTCTTTATTCCTGTCTTTCACTGACGATAGCAAATAGCTTGAAATCATGATCTGAAAGTGGAATTATAGTTAGAGATAGTGAATACTAACTACTCTGACGCTTATGTAAACAAAAACATACGCTGGATTGGCAGTTTTGGTAGGACGCTCATCTGTGGACATAAATATATATATGGGAGATGGTAAGCTAGACCAACTGATGAGTGCTAGTTCAGCACGAAATACATATATTGGTGGTTATTTATATTTTCTGCATGTGTGTGGTCATATGTATTAGTAGTATGAGATAGTGTGGATAGTGAAGGGGCTTGAAAGTCTGAGTTCAAATCCCCTATATTTACAATTAGGCTTCAGGCTTAAGAGTGTCTGGTATTTCAAATCTTAAATAAAAGATCAATAATTTATTGTAATGGTGAGAAAATATTTATTTATGAGTTTTGTTTTCAAGCTATTTCAAATGTAAAAATAATCCATGCAATATTTGTTGTAATCAACAACTGATTATGTCATTCAAAATTTCATCTAAAGTATGCTGAAATCTTTGAGGATTTGCCTCTTTTTTTTAAGTTATGTCTCTTTAAACATTATTCTTGTTTAACTGGAGGGAGGAGGGGTATCAGTTAATCCTTCAAGACCAGGAACGATCAATGTTTCATTATTAATGTGTCAATTCTTTTATTTATGAGCTCACTTATGTCATGTAACATTTACATTACTATTTAATTTTTGTATAAAATACAATATATTGCAGATAAATAATATTTAATATTTTTTTCATAACATATTAATGTACTATAGAAAAAAATTGATGTTTTTAAATATGAATTACATTAGAATGACATTTTAAATTTTTTTATGCGTTTATCAAACTTTTCAATATTAGTGTTAAGCAAAACATTTTTAAAATTTGAATCAATCAAATGTGATCTAATTTTTTTAAAAATTTCATTGACGAGAATAATTTCATAAAAAAACAAATGTTGAAGACTTTCAAAAAATCAAACAATTATAAAATGAAAGACAAAAATAATTATAGACACACTGGATTAATTCTCAAAAATGAATACGTGTGAAATATCTATTCACAGAATAAATTCAAGAGCAATTTTTTTTATTTTGATTAGATGAATTAGATTTTTTGTTATAATTTTTTTTCTGGAGCATTAATAAAAAAATGTTTTTTGATTACAATATTACTTTATGAAATCTAACTTTTTTTTTAATTTTTATAATCAAAGATTCAATGTGTCTAAATTAATCCATCAATATATCAAATTTGGTACATGTCATAGGTTGGCTAGCACCAAAATAAACTGTCCTTGTTTTTCCTATTTTTTTTTAATTTTCGAAGAAACAAAATATTTATGAAATGCGTATTTTAAATGTTTAATATCTATTAAAACTATTAAAAGAGTATTTACGTTATGTATCAGACTTAGCTCCTTTAAAAAAAAAACAAAAAACTATTGATATTGAAAGACATGTCTCTTCTAAGAATGACAAATATATATCTAATCACATAATTGTTTAACTGGAATAATTAATTCTATTGCTGGGTTTAAGGAAAAAGTGGTTATATGATGAATAGAATGCGATTACCCTTACAGAACAAATTAGGCATTTTCATAAAGCTAATAAAAAAATAAAGTTGAAGGTCTTAATCAAAAATACTTATTTCTCTTCTTTGAAAAATTATAATACAATTAATCTAGTGTCTGAACCTACCCTAGCACCTCTCTGAGGAGTTCCAAAGCATGAAACATTGGTCAGAGGTTTTGGGGGGGGGGAGGTCCTGACAGATATTTTAAATGCTTCCTCTAGCTAAGCATTTATCACAAAGCTTGTTGAGGAATTGGCAATCCTCATTATTTATAACTTACAAGCTTAAGAGAATAGGGTCATGTGATCTATGACTCTTATTTTGACTATTTATAATACAATTAATGAAAATATTTCAATGAAGTAAGGTATTCTACTGTCTCATTGTCAAGTAAATTGATTGCCTTGGACATGGAAAAATTATCTGGCAAAATAATAGATTTCTTATATTCTTTTATAAAAAGAAATTGGAAGATAAAAGTAATAGATATATTATAGGTTCTTACAAAAATAAACTGAAAAATAAAATAAATATAGATTTGAAGAAACTTAATAGAAAACCTGTAATTGGAACATTATCCAATCATACTTTTAAAGTAAAGGAAAAATTAGAATATATCGATAGTATGTTAGAAGCTAAAATTTAAAAGTTTGAAATATTAATCTTTTTATATTTTCAGTGATTTTATATTTCAGTGACAGATCAGTATTCTGTTGATCTTAATAAAACTGATTTTTGGCCTTAACATGTATTATTTTTTCCATTTTATGTCGATGTAAATCATCTTAAAATTGAAGTATATAAAATCGCTAAAACAAATACAATGATTTCTATATGGAATAATACTAAATTTTACAGACAAAATCAATAGAATAGTGTTAATGCCAATTTAGCAGTGAAGAATCCATTAGTGACCTGATCTAATCAGATAATTCAACTATTGTTAATGAAGAATGCAGAATATTTGATGAATTACTCTCATTTATCTGAAATATTAAATTCTAAAGAATTATATTCATAATTAGATGTGATATGTTGGACTATTTCTATCATGTATGAGTGAATGTAGAATGTATAGAAAATGTTAAACTTTTCCAAATACAATCAACTTGTTAGTAATAAAATCAAATAGACAACACAGGTTAGTAATTACACAATGTTTCGAGTAGTATATTCTCCACTCTTCTTCAGGTATTGCTGACCTATATGCACAGTGACAGAATATCTTAGTTGGTAGAGCATTTGCCTTAAATTCGATATTCAAGAATCTAAAGGTGCGAGTTCAACTTCTAAGCGAACATTGTCACTGTGCATATAGGCCAGCAACACATGAAGAAGAGTGGAGAATATACAACTCAAAACATTGTGTAATTACTAACCTGTATTGCCTATTTGTGTGTTATTACTAACAAGTTGTTTGTATTTGGAAAGTCTAAAGAGAACAAGATAAACCCAGGCGATGAAGAAAATACACTCAAAAAATGTCAAAACAATTCTTCCAATATAACTCCTAACCAGCTTAAAAACAACTGATAACAACCCTAAACAGAGTGAACCACAAACTAACTGCAATTCTTCAACTCCTGCAAGAATTAACCTACCAGACGAAAAGATCCATCAAACACCCAACCCGAAAGTCAGCATGATCGAAGATTCACAACTGTTACAGCAAACAGAGAATGTCTCAAGTCTAAAATTCGAACAAAAATCTTATGACAATAAAATAACACTACTATCAAAAGAACAGGAAAAGGAAAACAACACTAATCAACTTCAAAATCCTCAAAAAATTGACACAACAAATACCCAAAATACAATTAAGAAAATTAAAAGAAAATCAATTCGCTCAGATAAATCAAGCTCTGATGATGACAGCTCCCACCCGGTACTTTACTCACCACCCCCTCTAACAAACAAATCTCCGATAAATCAACTCAAAGCTTCACAAATCCATAGAAAAAAAGAGGAAAACCATGGATCTTACAACCTTAGATACCATTGATTCTCCCGATGAATCTCAGACAGATTACTCTACTCCATCAGACACCGAAGACTTCATGGATGCGATTCCTCAACCAACAAATATATCACCAAGCCATCTACAAGTTCAATCACAAGTCTCTGACTGCCTAACAACATCAGACCTCATTAATATAGAGATGTCCCACATTCACTTGGATCACTTTGCTGAGGACGGTTTGGATTAATCTATCATGTTCTGCAAAATAGCTGGCATAAACATTCGCGGCATCAACTCAATCGATAGAGTTCTTGCTATTAAAAACTGGCTCTCACTCTGCTCCCCACATATACTTCTTATGGGCGAAACCAAACATCACTATAAGACTGACCATAAAATAATATCTCTTCTCTTCCTCTCTTGGATTTACTAGATTTTCCATTGGCCATTCAGCTTCAGGTGGAGTCGGTATTCTTAGCAAATCAGCACCACCAAAAAAGTTTCAACATTCTATTCCTAGATGCCAATATTATTATTATAGAAATAGATTATTGGGGTTATCCAATCATCATAGCTTATATTTATACAGCCAAAGACACCTCTCAATATCTAAAAATAGTTCATATCCTAAATGCCATCAACGCTAGCAGAGCCTCCCCTACCATTTTTCTCGGAGACTTTAACACCACCTACAATGACTTCAACAAGAGATTTTTGCATCTAATAAATCGCAGATTAATGTGTGGAGTGGGCTTCTTCCCACCCGAAGCCTACTCTTTCTATACTAAAACTAAAAAGTCCCTAATTGATCTGGTTTACTACACCCCAGACCTCCATTTCAACCTTGATGCAGCCTTAACCCCTGTTGCTTTCTCCGATCATATGGCTCTGATCTTACAACTCACGCCTATCTCAATCCCTACACCTATAGATGGACCTGGAAAAACCATGCGCATGATCACCCAATCAAACATGACCGAAGCGATAGTGTCTGAGTCATACATCTATTTCCAGAAAATAAACATCCTTTCCCTCCCTGCTGAGGAGGGCTGGTTTTCCTTCATCGAATTCTTCAGTCCATATTAAATCACCACACCAGGAAAATCAAAGGACCAAATGGTCTTCTAAATGACCTAACAGACATTAATATACAACTTCAAGCATCACAGCAAAATTTCACAAATACAGAAAAAATTATCTTCCTTAAAAACCTCTACAAAATCAAGCAAAAATCCCTTGCAGAATATATTTCCATCAGAAGAGCCAAATGCTTCTTAGCACAACAACACTGCTGGACGAGAGACTACCTCAGATGGGCACTGGGTTACAATAAAAAACAAATCACTCCCACATCCATTTATACTAATGGTACCAATCTCATTGGCTATCCAATGATGCAGCACATCAGCAAACAATTCTGCCAATTAATGCAAAAAGATGGAGCCCCTCCAGTAAACAGCTGGTTGGATGCTGGAGACCCCAGCGAACATGGCATCACAGAAATCCAAATTAAAAAGAAGATATCATCACTCCCTGACAGCATTCATCCTGGCCTTCACGGCATCCCAAATTTCCTTCTCAAACACCTCAGTCAATTCACTGTTCCAATTATTAAAAAAATGATAGATCACCTAGCTTCCGGCTACAGAAACATAGCAGATCTTTACCCTGTGGCACTTGTGCCTTTTATTAAAAAAGCAAAACCACTAAACGACATTAACAGTATCCGACCAATATCCATGACCCCACTGCTTATCAAGATTATAGAGTCAGTCATTAAGGACCAAATCCAACCTCAAATTCTTAGCAATATCTCGCCAAACCAATACGGAAAAAAGGGATCATCAACCTCGCATGCTATGTCCAATATAACTGCACTGTTCAATCATATCAGAGTACATCGTAAATCCAAACCTATTGCCGTCCAACTGGATGTTGCAGCAGCATTCGATTCAGTACAGATCAACACCCTTCTGGATATTCTGATGGAATACGACATTCCAGCTGCAATTGTTCAGATTATCAGCAATCTGCTCAACAACAGAGAGATTTTTCTCTCTCTTGATGGCAAGATCACTCCAGGTTTCAAGCCATACAAGTCGATCCCTCAAGGATCTCCGCTCAGTGCCCTTTTCTTCACAGCATACATCAACCCTCTTCTGGTGGATATAGAAAAAAACCTCCCTGGAATATTCCTTCCTTCTCTCAATAAAGATTTCAATGTATTCGCATACATAGATGACATCATGGTTGTGCTTCCCACCATTAAATACCTTCCCCATCTCATGAACATCTTAAACAGAAATACAGTGAAACTTGGCCTACAAATAAATTTTAACAAATCTTCCATCTGGAAGATAATGTCTGGTAAACAAATCAACTCTTCCTTTTCTGCTAAACCACAAAGATACCTTGGCTTCCCAATCTTCAAACCTCCAACTGCAATGGCAAGAATGATTCAAGATGCAATCCTCCAATCAACTGAAGCCATCACCACTTCACTCTCTAGAGTATACCTTTCATTATATGGAAAGGTTAGCCTCCTCAACATGATCATAATGCCAAAAATCTCATATTATCTTCCATTCATTAAAATCACTAAACAGTTTCAAAATAAAATTAACCGATTATGCACCAAACTTCTCTGGAGAGGAAGGACTGTTGCCATTAGCTTGCGAGGTATCCAACGACCACGCAGGTTCAATGGACTGTCATTCCACTCAATACAGGCAATCATTTTACAAAAAACTCACAATATTCTACATAATCTGATCCTCTCCTATGGATACTCCAACATTATGAAAAAAATTACACCAACTGATCGTCCCCCGCCCTTTTCCAGTTCATGGATATCATTGCTAATAGATCATCTACAACTTTATAACCCGACGATGTCCTCTAACCTTAACCAAAAAATCACTTTGTGGGAAGCATACAATCTAATCAACTATAATCAACAACCCATTAAAACCAGCCTAAAAATAACCAACCAAAGACTCATTACACACTTCAAAAGATGGAGCCTTGAACCCAAATTCCTGGACTTCATCATTAAAATTAATCTTGATGCGCTTCCCACAAATTGGTTTCTTTATCACCGAAGAGGTTTTACTAGCATTGACCCTATATGTGGTTTATGTGCTCGTGAAGATGAAACCACAGACCATATTATACACCGCTGTCCAAGACTTAAAATACTGAAAGATATAATCATAATCAATTCTTACATAAGATCTGAAATGATTTTCTCACTTGAAAATGCCATTAATAGTGGAACTTTTTCAATAATAAGGCTCTCTATCTTTGTCCTTTATTCCATATGGATAGTGAGATGCAAAACTCTCATGGAATTACGCTCTTCAAATCATACCATTGTTTTACCAGACTCTCAAAAAAATCAAGAAACGTGATCAGCTCCTTGCCTCCAGTAAAGTCTTTGACGACACCTGGTCTCTAACCGCTCTATCCTTTTCCTGATTGTCAACTCCCACCTACCCAGAATTCTAGAATAGACAATATTAAAAAGAAAATAGTCGTGTTATTAAAAAAAAAAAAAAAGCTAATAACATTCATCAAGTTCTCAGTTTCTCATATTCTACACAAACCCTTCATTATACCTAACCACATAAGTGTATAACAACTACTAACTAACATATTCTAGCCATATGTTAATCAGAACTTTTATAATATTATTGTACAATTTATTCATTAACTTATCCATTATCAAAATGTAATCACTATTTATTACTAATAAAATTTTTTGTTGA
>JAQFVV010009506.1:0-12173 GCA_028023455.1 Epiperipatus broadwayi | reverse complement strand
ATATAATTTTCATATTTTATGTATTTATATTTTTAATGGTGATTTTGTTGTTTGTAACCATAAATTTAATTTTTTAAATTTTTTTCAAAAATATATTATTATATATATGTCATGACTATTTTTTCTAATAGTTCATTTATGCTTTTTCTTGCAAAATCATGTAGATACTTGTGGATGACTCAAGGTGTATATTGTGAGTTAATTAGTCATTGTAAGATGGTCCTAAATTTTAACCTGGCTACAAATAAAAAAACAACAACATGACTTCTCACATAATGTTCCATTAGCATCTTGCTTAACCACAAATTTTGTTTAGTTAAATTTTATATAAATGGGGTGATAGTATATGAGGCAAAGCTCTTATACAATACAATACACTACACAAACACTTCATTTTAATTCATTTATCATAAAATATTCAATTTAAACAATATCAATGAGAAATTCAAAATGGTGATTTAAAAAAAAGGGAATATTTAGTGTACATAAAACAAAACAAGACCTTAACAAACTTCTTTTTTCATCCATACATCTCACATATGGTTTCTTTCTAGGTTTTTTACAATCTCCTTGAATCTGGCCATTTATTTGTCATCTTTTCTAGTCATATATCCAATCAAAATCTCTTTTAATCTCTTCATTCTTTCAATGAAGGCAGTAATATACTTTTTTTTCCAACCATCTATGGACTTCTATCTTTTATTATCAACATAAATCTCTCTATATTTTGGCCATGTTCCTGAAGTCTTTGTAACTGTTCTATTAAATGTCCCAAGTTTCAGATTCATAAATGAGAACAACAAAACACATTTATTAAAAAACTTTTTCTCAAGTATATTTGCAAATTTCCTTTTAGCACATCATTTGTCTTTTAATGTGGAATGTTTTTAATGGATAGGAGGTTAGCACTTCTATGTTATTATTACTACATAATCTGAAATAAATCATTAATCTGGGAAGCTTTGAAAATCAGTTAATGTTGCTGCACTCGTGTATTGATTTCTAGAAGGTGATTATCTTTGTTTGATCTTTCATTGGCTAAGTCAAGTCTACTGGATTTGATATGAGTGTTATATTGAGATATTTATTTTACAATAACAAGTACATTCCAGTATCCATGAATATAATTTTTTACAATTCGATAGACAAATCATATCATGAAGAAACTGAATGGTACAAATTCCTAATGTCCACCCCATACACTCTTATCATTATGCATAATATTATTATATGATTATTCGTATAAGATATAAACATGGTTGGGATATACAATAATATGCATCATCCAATATGGTGAGTTCATTGACTTTTTGTCTTTGAGGTTAAAATCAAGAAATACCATTGTCTTTCTTCTCAGCTGCATTATAGTCCTTAACTGAAATATCAGTAGAGTTTTCTTGAATGCATAATGAATTTGTGAATGAATGAACTTTTAAAAAAATAATTATTTTCAATCATGACAGACAAAGTAAATTATGACCCTTATTCTCAGAAGGCTGTAAAGTCACCAGCCAAGACAGAAATTGAAAGTGGAAAGTGCTAAGAATCCACTAATTGCAGACCCAGACTGCCATTCAATGATGATCTTTTATTTAAGTACTTACAAGTGCAAAACAGTTTCAATTGAAGGAAGATTAGACTGCAAGAATTAAAAGAAAACTGTCTAATATTAAATGGGATACTGTCTGATTTTGTGCAGTTAGAAGATTAAAAGACAATTTATTTAAAACGTGAACACGTATTTTACATATACCATTTCCAACTTTGTTATACACTTTAACAATCCAATTTTTTCTATCACAACTTTATTCTTACAGTTTTGACTGTCGTGCAGTCATTATCAGAGAAGCTCTGATGATGACTGCAGGACAGTCACACTGTAAAAATAAAGTTGTGATAGAAAATATAGTATTGTTAAAGTGTATAAAAAATTGAAAATGGTATATTAAATATAAAAATCCATACATAAGAAAATGAAGAAACAAAATATATTACTATAGACATAAATGTTGGAAGCACAAATGCAAAGGGGATTCGTTATAAATAAAAAGTGAAAGATCAATATTAGGAAGGTTGATGGTGTATCAGATAGAATTACAAGATCAATTATTCATATTAATGGAAGATACCAAGTACTATACAAATAATTCAGGTTTATGCCCTATTAAGTTCTCATTATATTGAAGAAGTAAAGGATTGTTTATATGGATATAAAAATGTTTTTAATCAGACCAAACAATATTTTAAAGTTGTCATGGAAATCTTTAATTATGTTAAAATTGGTAAATGATAGAAATAAGAGAAAATAAAGATTTGTAGAGTTCTCAGAAAAAACAAACAAACTATATATATGAATGAATTCTTTCTTTGAAAAAATGCTAAACTGAACTGGATATGAGAACATCTTAATGAATGCAAATTTGAATTATATTTTGACTAATAGAAAAGGTGTATTTCAAGATTGTAATGTTCTTAATAAAATCAACACCAGAAATCATCATTGATTAATGTAAGATAAGTGCTAAAGCAAACCTAGAGATAAAATTATTTTTTAAAAAAACATTCACAGTTGATATTTTTAACCTTCAGACATATTTTAATGACTTTAAATTAGATCTTGCAAAGTGTTTTAAAATAGTAACAAATTTTGAAGATGATTCAGATTTGAATAAAATCAATCGAAGTATAACGTACATTATTAAGATCTGAAACATAGATAGCTGGTATAAAAAAGCAGCAATTGACCAGGAAATTTTCTACTGAGACAAGACAGTGTATATAAAAAAGGAAGGATAATGAAAAAATATAAATATGATCCTTTAAGAAGAATTTAATATCTATAGTTTTATAAAATAGCAAAAAAAAAAAAAGTAATATAATAAAATATAATTTGTGAATTAACAAGGAAAGCTATAGAACAGAGTAAGTTTCAGAAGTATAAAACAACATCTTATAAATGGTAGAAAACATTTCTATAATAATAAGAAAACATGGAACTATTACTAAAAAGAGAAATGATATCATTTAATGTATGGAAGAGTTCTATAAAGAATTATATAGAAAAAAAATTAACCCCATACAATTATTACATTTTCTGGATATATTCAGCATTTTAAATGAAGAAATGAGACATGCAATTAAATTATGAAGAAAAGAAAAACTCATGGTAATGATAGAACTATAAATGATGTTTTAAAAGAAGCAGGGGATGAAGTAAAATGTAGTAGTAATATTGATATTTCAAAAAGTTGATAAAGAAGATATTAGAAATTATGGATCTATCAGTCTTCGATCAGTTTTACGTCTTTACAAAATAATTACAACTCATTGGTAGTCATTCTAACCAATCAAAACAACAAGCTGGATTTAAAAGTGGTTTTAGTATGATAGTTGATATTTAGGAAGTGGTAGAAGTTATAGAAAGAATGAATGAATATAAGCCTTGCCATTATGCTTTCAGTTTTAGATTATGAAAATCATTTGATTTTATAAGCAATTTTCTTGTGATTAAAGCATTGGATCATCAAAATATAAACCCGAGTTATTGTCCTATTTTGAAAAACATCAATAATTAGATTACATGGCGATACTAAGAAGATTAATGTTGTGAAGAATAATTCCATAGCTCCAAAACTTTTTTACAGAAATTTTACAAGAGGTATTTTGTTGATTAATATGGTAAGTTAAAGGAGTCAAAGTAATTGTAGTCATTTAGATTTTGTAGATGATGTGGTTGCTTTTAAAAATAATGCTTCAGAGTTTTCAGGAAATGTTGCAAGAGGTATCAGATGAAAATAAAAAAGTAAGATTAAAGTTTAATGCTGAAAAGACAAAAAAAATGATTAAATTATTAATGTAGATGAAATATAATAAATAAAATTAATCATAGAAATAAACTTAGATGGCATGCTTTTGAACTTAGTATTAAAAGGAAATATGCCTATGTGTTTGAAAATAAATATGTTTTACCAGTTCTTATTTATGGATCTGAGACTAGGACTCTTAACAAAAGAGCAATATAAAGTCATGTACAAAGATATATGTTAGGAATAACAAGAAGGGATCAGAAACAAATATATGGGTAAAAGAACAAATTATTGACATCATTGATGGATTTAAGAGATTAAATGGGAGCTAGACATATGTCTAGAAGAGATGATAATAGATGAACAGTTGAAATCTTAAATTGTATCCCAACAGATTGCAAAAGACCCTAGGAGGAAATCACAGTCCAGATGGATAGATTAATTAACGAAAGCTTGCTGGTGTGATGTAAAGAAGAGAAACTAAAGATAAGACAAACTGGATTTAATTTGGAGAGACCTTCATCTTGCAGTTGATTGATGATGGTTGAAAGTGATGATGATGAATTTAAATTAAAAATTTAAAAAGCTTAAATAAAAAGGACATTTATTTATAAAAATACTACTCCCTCAAGATAAAGTATCAAAGTCTTCTAAATCTAGACATATAGTGCATTCTGATTATGGCTTTCTGTCACTCTATAATAAAAAGCAGATGGTCTCCAGTATGTTTTTTAATTTAAAAACTTTTATCTATATTCAGTTACAAGAAAAAAAAATCTACTGAATAAATTTAAAGTTTGTATTTTTGAATGACATTTTATAAATAACTAGTGGAATGGGGTATAATGTTAATTAATATTTATGACATAATGTTAATTAATACTTACATATGTATGTTAAGTGTTCTGACCAAAACCAAGATGAATAATATGATAGTAGGTCCAACAATAAAATTTGATCATTGTAAGTAGTAATAAACCCTTACAGAATTAAGGTGCACAAGCAATATTTATTTATAACTTATTTAATAAATATATTATTTTGATCTTCTATGAACATCTAATGCAAATTTTTATTGTAAATTTTGCATTGTAGAAAAATGTATGCATAACTGTATTCAAGAGTTATCAGATGAAATTAAGAAAGTAAGACTAAAAAATAAATACCAAAAAAAGACTAGGGTAATGTTCAATGTCTTTTTGCAGAGAAGAAATAAAGCTCACGAATTAGGAAAAGTTAGTAACTACAAATACTTTTGTCAGATTTTTAATATAGATGGAAATATAATGGAGAAATTAATTCTTGAATTAAACTTGAAGGAAATATTCTGGTAGATTCAACACTACATTAAATGAAAATATACTTAAGTGATTGAAAAAGAAAGTTTTTTTTTTAATGTATATATTTTACCAATTCTTACTTATGGGCCTGAGACTTGGATACTTAACAGAATGATTAACAAGAATATTCAAAGTGGCAATATTGAAAGAACTAAGAAATTGAATTAGAGACGGGCTGGGCATATTGCTATAAGAAATGGTAACTAGAGGACAATTGAAGTTTTAAAGTGTATCCAAAGAGACAAAGGTTTATGATAATGTATGTCTTTAGAAAAAAACTTAAAGTTTATTTAAATTTTCTAATTACATTCAGATACTAGTAATAGCACACAGGTTAATATATACACAATGTTTTGAGTGGTATTATTCTCTCTTCTTCAGATATTGTTGTCTTGACCAGTGACAGTACTAGCATGGGAATCGAACCTGGACTTTTAGATTCTTGAATATTCAAAGTCCAGGTTCGATTTCCATGCTATCACTTGTCATGCCAAAAACACTTGAAGAAGACAGGAAAATAATACCACTCAAAACATTGTGTGTATATACTAACCTGTGTGCTATTACTAACAGTTGAATGTAATTAGAAATTTATTTATTTTTAAAAAAACATTCACGATTTAATGTTAGTTGATGGAAATATTCCAAGATATAAGTAAGTACCATGTCTTAGTGTGAAACAATGAAGATGTTTAGTAGTGCAATGTATAGAAGAGACGCTATGTTTGAGAAAAACTGAAATGAACTTGAAGAGACTTTCATTCCACAGTGGATCAATAATGCTTGAAAACAATGATGATATTGAACTGCATTTCAATACTATGCATTTTTTCCATATGAAATTTACCAGTAAACTGTATCTAATAGATCTCTTTCCCCAAAGCCAATCAACTATCAAAGTCAGTAGACTATTATGAACTTCTCACATGATTATTATTGGAAATTGTGTGTTTAGTATTTTCTTATTACAGTTTAATCTGTCATTTATATGCAAGATATCATACAGAGTACTCAATATAGAAGTTACCAATCTAGAAGGAATAATGCAAATGAGACAAGATTTGCTAATGAGCAGACCAATATGTGAATAACACATAATTTTCATAATAATGCATTAGATATATGAACAAATAGGCTTTTTATTATATTTTGCACTCAGTACTCAGTGTGGCATTAGACTCTGCAGTGCATCTTTATGTGATGTAAAAAGTAAAAGATTTGAAATATAAAAACCATTCAGTATTTACATCTCTCCTAACTTTCTGATATCTGAATGCATTCAAACTGAAACTTGTGGGCATTTGATATGTTCATCCTATCAGAATCTATCATCTAGCTAAATAAAATGACATATTCCTTGGAGGTATAAGAGATGTTGATGGAATGCAGTTATGAGTTATCATTTAGAAAAAAAACAATATGAGTTGCAAGCCATTCTCATGGCACACAATAATATAGTGTGTGCACATATATATAAAGTTGAAAGGAAAAGTAGAAATAAACACTGACAAAGATATTTTTCTAGTAGTATCCTGAAATAAAAAAGGGTTAAATAACTCTGAATTTAAAACAGAATTCTACTATGAAATAATGATTTTTAAAAAGGTCTATTAAAATTAATATTTATTATTCTGATTTTGAAATTTAAAAAAAAGACAAGGGTTTTATTTTTAAAATTTGTTAAAACTTGTATAAAATATCTATTGTTTATTATTAACGCTTGTTTAGATTTCTATTATCTATTTTTTAAAAAATCTTTGATAAGATTTCCAAATGTAGAATTTTAATTAAACGTGCTTTTGGAGAGATTAAAATTATTTCCAATCAAGAGAAATAAGAAAAAACCCAGTTTTTAAATTAGTGTTGTTGTCACCTCAATCCAAGTCTGTAAATGGGTTGGATAAAAATATTATTTCAGTCTGCTTTTAATTTTTGTAAGAACTGACAGCAAGTATCTGGCCAAATTGGCCATCTGCAAAGTTGTCTTAATTTCTTTGTGAAGCAGTGACCAAATTGGTCAGCTGCAACGTCTGGATTGTATTTTTTGTAAGAGCTGGCCAGAACAGTTTGGCTAGTAAAATTTTTTGAGAAAGTGGCAGCAATTAGCTGACCAAAATAGATAGCTGCAGTTTATTGTTGGCTGTAGCAGAGAATTGGAAAAAATAGCTTCCATGAAGATGTAGCTGAAGTCAAGCCAGTAGATCCAGCAGTGATAAATTTACTAGTTCTATATACTAGAGTTTTCATTCACTTGTAGACTGGGTCAACTTTAAAATTGTATCAATTAGCCTATTAAATGTGTTTTAAGAAGATAGCAGCTTGCCTGGAACAATTCTGGACAGAAGGGAGATCATTGAAGACCAAATTACCTGAACTATACCCCTCTCAATGTGGACCAAAAAACCAGCTTACACAAGAGAAACCATCAGTGGATGAAGAATTAATTATAGGTATGCTATTTCAGCTATATGCAGAGAAGCACAGATAAATACATATATATATATAACTGGTGAGTTATTTTAAAATAATTCATTTAAAAGACATTTTAAAATTTATAATATTTAAATTAAAGATGTTATAATTATAAAGGCAACCTATGGTAGCGTTATTTATCAATGACACAAAGTTTGATACATTGAATCTATAACGATTATTTAAAATTTTTAATTTATTTTTAATTTAAAAAATTTTTTTTTTTATTTTTTAAAACATAATAATAATTTGCTTGAGTCAAACGTCTAAAAGAAAGGATGCAATCCAAAGATGATTTGATACATATATTTTTAAAGAAATTATTTTTAGTAATTCCTAAAAAAAATGACATTTTAAACACAATCCATCTAAATAAAAAAGTAAAGGATTAATAGACAATTCTATAGTCTAAATTTAAAGCGTTGATAATTAATTAATCAACAATCAAAAAGTGACCTGTCAAAAATTAACTATATTTTTTTAAAAGAAAGAAAGCAGCAATAGAATTTGATAAACTGATTTTTTTTTATATTGATACACAGTATATATGTAAATTTTATGTATATTCAAAATGGAATTAATAATTATAAAAATATTGTCATTTATTGTTTAACAAAATTAAATTTGTTAATATTCTATGCAATTCTATATACGTGTTTTAGTAAACCTAGCATAGATATTTGTATTATTAAAAATATAACTTAAAAGTTTAATCATGTATTATTGTAGGACAAGTCAAATATGTTCAGAAATTACATGCAACACATGTATGTGTGCATATATAGATCAATGCTTGTCAAGTATAACACGTAAAATTTAATCATTTTTTGTCATTATTGAATATCAATTGAAATATATTAATTGTATATTATAAAACACATGTCTGTGACAGACATATATATGTTAAACCACCATATAAGTAACTTGTAATTAATGTATAACTTAATCATATATATAATGTAAATCACAATGTGATAATTTTTTTATTGTATATTAATCAAAATCAGAAAGCTTGATTTAATGTATAGCCATATAGACCTTAATTTCAATTTTTTGTTATTGTTGTTAATAAACTTGTATTCAATTGTTAAAATTGTATTAAATCATCATTTCTTGTTCACTATAACAGTAATAGAGCTTATGTTCTTCTGAGCTAGATTTGGGCAGGTGGCTAATATGTACATGGGTATGTATATTTAGTGCTTTTGGTGCATTCCAGATTGTATCATTGTCCTGGTTTGTGCAAAAGGAATATTTTTTAAAGCCCCTGCACTACATTTTATTTTAGTTTGGTCTTATAGAAATTAAGTTTATAGTTGGCCAGTACAAGTGACCAAAGCATTGATGATGATCAGCATGTTTTAATGTCCCAGCATTATTATTTTTCTGGTTTTTGATTGTTATGTATTTTGATGGATGAGCACTTAGGTGGTGCATCCAAAGTAATGTTAGAATAATCACCCCAAAATGGCATGGGCTAAATAGTTAGTCTGATCTAAACCCTTTTCCAATCCGGTCACCAGATTCACTGTTGATTTATTTTTTTTTTTTTCAAATCCAGTCACAAAATAGATTGTTGATTTTATGTTATTTGATGGATCCTTCATATTGATGAATGGTTGATATTTGATTATTACTTATACTTCTTTTTACTTATTATAATGCTGGTTGATTTATGTTAATATATAGTTGCTCCGGGGAGTTTCTGGATGATCTCTTAATAATCTCTCAAAGATCTCTTCTTGTGCTCTCATGCTCCCTCTATGATATATTAATATATGATTGTTAAACATTACTTTAACATTCTTTTAATAATATTTTACTTTAATATTTAATTTTAAAATTTTGTTTAACTTGGGTTTGATGATGATTTGCCATCACCCCAGGTATTCCATTTTCACCCCACTCTATTCTCCCATCCTGTTGCAATATATTATATAAAAAGCTCACAAATAAGCTCTTAACAAGCTTTGCAGAATATCCCTAACCCCATCCTAGTTTCTGCTACTGGAATCCTCAGTAAGGTGAGGTCTGGGGTTAGGGATATTCTGCAAAGC
The DNA here is from genome assembly GCA_028023455.1 of Epiperipatus broadwayi. NCBI lineage: Eukaryota > Metazoa > Onychophora > Udeonychophora > Euonychophora > Peripatidae > Epiperipatus > Epiperipatus broadwayi. Next base: position 2,498 of record JAQFVV010009506.1, on the reverse strand, counting down.
TTGTTAAGAGCTTATTTGCAAGCTCTTTATATAACATTTGTAATATAAGCTTGTTTAAACTAAGTCATATGACATCTGAATTGATATAGATAATACAAAAATAAGTAATATATAAGTAAAACACTATTTATAGATAATAGCCTTGGGATTACAGTATCTTGTACAAGATTAATAATTACTAATGTGTTTACAAAATTATGGTGCATCTTTAAAGAAATATGCCAGTTGTTTCAAATTTAGTGATGCTTTTCCATCAATTGCCATAGTAATTATAGAAGATGACATTTGCATCTGTCAATTTTTATTCTATAATCCTTATGTCCAGGCATTTCTGCCATAATCACTAATATTCATTGATATCCTTCATTATCTAATGATTAGGCTACCTGAACTTTACTCAGAAGGCTTGAGTTCGATTCCTGGCATGGGAATAGTATCTTTATCCTATATAGGTTAGTGCAATGTTTTATTCTGGAACATAAAGTTCTTAGATTGATGCCAGTTTTGACACTCTTGGTGTTTAAGACTTCTTATGAACTCCTGCACAGTAATGTCATTCGATTTTTTTATTTTTATTAACATTCATTCAACATGCTTTCCATATATTTGAAGATAAATATGCTGATCTGACAGGATGCTGCTCCAATATTACTTATCTACAATGACAGTCAATTCCTTTATGTGACAACTCAAAATAAATGTTCCCAAAAGATTTTGAACATAACCAATACTCATACCCATTCACTACATGCTTACAATCATACATGTTGAAATTTGACTTTTATTTCAATGAATTCTGCCAGTTATTTTTAATTCTTGGATAGGCTATAATAATTCTGGATTATTTGGCATAGAGCATGACCTATTAAAGAAGCTTTCATTGTTTGCCATTTTTGTTAATTGCTTTTTTACCTATTAGCTCAAGCTTGCTGTATTGCATGCAATCACACAACTTTTTTTCTGAATTGGGGCAATTTCTGTGTAAGTATTGTGTATATATAGATATTTGTCACAGTTGTTCATATTGAAATTTTCATATCTCTAATAATAGATATATATTAGAATTAAATGAAAAAGTTAGTAGTTCAACTCCTTTTGTTTACTTAGACATCACATAATCATCATTACTTATGCTAGTACATAACTGTTATTAAATAGGCACTATATGGGGAGTTTATGCACAAGCCTTCTGGTATCCATTCATTACTCTGGTTGGCACAGGGTGGGCTACTGTATTTGCCTGTTTACTTAGGTTATAATTTTTTGATAATTTGTTTCCAACTAGGAGATACATTCACTGGTGGTTTTATTAAGTCCTTCAATTCTGCCTCTTTAACCATAACTTTAACAGCTCATATCTGTGTGGTTCATAGTTTGGTTTTGTCCGCATATATATAGACCAGTAGCCGATAAATTCCATTTATGAAGCAAATACACATATTCATTATTTTCTTCTTTTAATTGACTTAATGAGGGTAGGATTTAGTAATTCATTGAGTTCACTTGAATTTAACTCTTGTAGCTATTTTATGACCTTGTATATACATTATTTATATCTTAAAATTTATTATTAATTGGCTATTTTTGTACCCGAAAATACTTTTTTTGTTATAATGGACGTATTGTGTTACATTGCTCTAAAACATAGAAAGCTCTTTCTTTAATGAAAGTAGTCTTGACTTATTGGAAATATTTTTTCTTTTTTAATAAATATAGAATAGCAGCAATCTTAATAGAAAATACACGTGATTGTATATAAATTCCAGTCAAGGGTAATGACGATAAGATGAATCATCTGAATTACTTTTAGAAAGACCGTTTAGGATAATCAAAACTGTCTGCTGGAATTAAAAGCATTAAGAGTGCATCTCTACTGTGAGGTGTAAATAGATATTTAAATGTGTGTAATTAGAGAGGAGTTGAGCCCAGACTTTCAAGCTCCCTTCAGTCATCCACTCCATCTATACAACTGGGTTCAAATCTCTAATTACATCTAACTTAAGTATATGTGTGTAATGCAAGCTTTTAAAAACTTTCACCAACATTTATATTCACATTAAATTGTCAATATTGAAAATTTTCCAATATTTAAAGTGCAGATTCTTTTATATAAGTGAAATATATCTAGCAGAAAGTAGAGGGTAAAAAAAATAATTACATCACCCAGTAACCTATTTTTCAATAGAATTAGTAGACTTTTGAGAGATAGAAATTATTTCTGTATTTATACTAAGTACAGATCGATATGTTTCTTGCCTATCATGATACAAAACACTTTCCAAAGCATTATTCAAGAGATTTTAAAAATTCATTAAATAAAAGCAGAACATTTTAGAAAACTCATTTACCTTATTACAGCTATATAATTTCTTTGGTTTTTAAGACTGCCTCATGGAAAATTCAAAACTACAGTTTCTGAAAATTCACACATACAGGAAATAGTCAATACATCCAATTACACCAGAAACACAAAACATGGAGTTATACTATCACTATGG
>JAQFVV010009505.1:0-12185 GCA_028023455.1 Epiperipatus broadwayi | reverse complement strand
TATATTGTACCCTTTTCTATAGGTCAAGAAATAGTTATAATGGTCAATTACTAAAAAAAAATTTTAGTTTTGAGAATATATTTATTGATGTATTGAATATATTAAATTTATAGAGTCTGCAAATTGCAATTTAAAGCTAAAGCAAATACCTGATACGTAAAATCATTTAAAAAATTAGTTAAATAAAGAGTAAAGAATTGCTCATATGGTTGTAAAAGCTGGCCATATTAAAATAACACAGCTATCAGTAATAAAAATGTATTTAATAAGTTAATTTTAATAACTTTAAAACTTAGAATAAATTAATATTATATAGTATTTAAATTTATAAACTATATTAAATAATAAAAATTAGTGTAATGTATTTGAATAGTAAATATTATGATGTTGAGAATTGTATTTATTTCTATATTTTTTCTAAATTATTTCTTCAAAATTTTATATAAAATTTTTATATAATATAAGTGCAGTAAATTTATTAAGATAGACAAAAATAGACAAAACACCGGAAACGATTACGTAATTGTCTGGAATATTTTTATACAAGCACTTGTTTCAATTAATACCAATATTTTAAAGTATTTAAATAATATTATAGTAGAAATGGATAGAATTTATTAAACATCATAATAAAAATAAGTAGTGAATAATTTTATTAAATATTGTTTTGAAAATTATTTTAAAAGTGTTTAAATTGATTTAAATATAATAATTAGTTTTAAATAATAATTAGATAGTGTTTAAGTGTTACATTATCAGTTTAAAACTTTAGAAAATTATTTATAAATCCAAGTAGGATTGACCAATAGTAATAGAGCTTGGCAGACTCCCCAAAATCGTGCCAATTAATTGTATAATCGAGGAGAACAAGAATTGACAGACTCGAGTGAAGAGGTAAAAAATTTGAGCTCTCTAATAATTTCTTTTCTCCAATTTATTCAATTTTTTCAATATAATTCTAATAATATCATTAGAACAAATTAACTGACAATTTTTAAAATCATAGAGAGAGTCTTAAAATAAATATTTTTAAAGTTTTCATAAATTATGTATCACTAACTTAATCGAACCTGCCAGTGAATTCTATAGAAGTACAGTCGGAATTTTCAGTAAAAAATATGGATAGATTCTTTAAAACCAGTTTTAAAGTTTATAACATTTCAAAATTGTTTATATTGTTCATTGATACCGCTTATATAGTGTATCCAAAGGAAACTGCTTTTACGCGTGTAATATAGATGAAAAGACATTGTGCGCAAAGTTCAGAAAGAGAATAAAATATAAAAATCATTATGATTCATCTAAGAATAAATGGACAAATATAATTTTAAAATTAAAATTATTGGAATTGCTTTCTTTAAGATGACCCGAAAAAGAAGTATACTTTAGAAAGAAAAAAAAAATAGTTAAAGATCAAAAAATAATGTACATAAAATTAAGAATGAATGAAATAAAGCTTGCTAAAGAGAAATATTTGTATAAAGAAAAATATGGAAGAGGAATATAAAAAAATATTGGATCCATAAAACGCAATTGGTACCTAAAGTATTAAATGTTCGTAGTCTAATTAAAAAGGAGAAAGATGCATCGACGCGCCGAGGGAATATTTGCCAGAACATTAAAAAAAACTTCGAGGGATAACTAACTAAAATATATTTTAATAATCTGATGCTAAAAGCTAAAATTAAAGATCGTCTAAACAAATTTATTAAATGAACCAAGTTATTTTAAAACTTTGAGAGTCATAATGGAGAACATTCAGATAAAAGAAGAAGAGTAATATTATGGGACTAAACAAGATTTACCGTCAGAAAAATATTTAATTATGGTTTGAATTATTTTTTATTATTATTATAAGCATTAGGTTTCAGAAAACGATAGGGAAACAAAATACATTAATTTTGGTATATATAATATTATATGAAATATGTTTAATTTTGAATGTTTTTTAATAAAATTGTATGTGTGTAATTGCATATTTGCGATGCTCGAAGGAAGGAAAAGAAGCCTACTGCAAAGCCTAATCCGAAGATAACAATTGTTTTTTGGGTAACATTTATAATTATTGATGATATAATGTATGTTTTATTTATTTAGATCAGCTGAAAATTGAATGAATGTAGTACAAAAGTTTTATTATTATTATTATTGTAAAACGCATTTAAAACAACACATTGAAACATTTTGAGATGTGATTAGATTTTTGAAAATATGCATACGATAGTCATTTTATTTGTTGATAAATAATAATTTAATATAATCGATGATTATATTACATTTTCTATTAATTTTTCCTATTGGGATGTTTGAATATTGTTTTAACAAAAATGTAGGTAATGAACATACAGTGTTATAAAGTGAGATAAATTATTCTTAAGGAATAGAGAAATGATTTTCATATTCGCGAATCTTGTTTGTTGTTTTTTTTTTAAAAGTTGTTTGTATTTATCGATGTTTGATATAGTGAAAATCTAGAGAGATAATTTAAGTAGTGACTTGGGAGTACAGGGGTGATTTGGAAACCAAGATGATGTATGAAAATCTAGGATGATACAGGGAATGGAAATAAGTAGTTTTGTGAGAGAATCAGCATAGTTAACATAGCCCTATGGCTGATCCACATTTCATTTTATAGGTGATAATCAGCGTAGTTAACGTAGCCATACGACTGATACACATGTTGTATTGGACAGTGTTATTTTATATTTCGTGTGAGTTGCCTTGATGTTTGGTAAAGCTGAATAAATAGCTGCCATATCACTTTCTTATCTTAAGGGTTAATAGACAATAAATGTCAAACCTGTTCGCACTGTTCCATGCATTCTTGAAGTACATTGAAAACAAGTTATCCATCTTTCTTCCCAATATCCTATACATCTTTCGCTATCTTAATCTGTATTTCGTGCTACTACATCGTATATGATAGGTTTTATTGAAGGGAAAACAATAGATATTTTAGAATGTATGTTATGATTTTACTTGGAATAAGAATAGTTAAGAGTTAACTAAGAATCGATTATAACCATTGAAAGAAAGATACAGATGTCCTAAATAATGGAAGAAGTTATAGAATCATTTTAATTTAGAAATAAACTATAATTTTTTGTAAAAGTATATCAAATGAGAATATACAAAATATTAAAATATATTTTCACGCTCTTTTTATTATTAATTATATTTTAAAGAGATAAGTGTTGCATATTTAAAAATACTATAACACTCGATAATTATTATCATATATTTGAAATTGTAACAGGGTGATATTTAAACACATTATAATATTATACAGGAGTATGGCTTATGCAAAAACGCATTATAATTTATATGAGCATGGGAGAACAAACATTAAAGTTAATCATAATATTTAATAATATGTTGTGCAATTTGTTTAAAGTAACAAGAAATGTAAATTTTCTTTTTTTTAAGACATATTGATTATAAAGTGTGACGTTATAAAATATTGATCTACAAAAATAATTTAGAATATTGTAAATTTAGTATATTTAAAAGGTAAAAAATGTTGTTACCCATAAGTAGTTCAAATAAATAGTGTGATAAACCTAAAGAAAATAACTAAAATAATTTTTAAAATGTATAATGATTGGATTAACTATAAAGAAGTACAAAATTGTAGAATTAACATTTGTCATGTGTAAGGAAAGAAGGATATCCATTGTAAATAAGATGTAAATAGATTTGTTTTATTTTTACTTAAATTTATTTGATGTTAATAAACTTTGTTAAATTTGTTTTATTAAAACTTGTGTCTGGGTATTGTTTTCACTACATCATGGTACAAATTCACAGAGTGTTTTCACAACCACTGAAGTACATTTTGCACAAAAGATAACTAAAAATATGTTTAATCTTAATTATTATTGATGTTCTTATAATTAAGTAATTATAAAATTGCATTAAGTTATTGGTCATAAATCCACTATCCTAATATTTTGATAAATTATATGCTATTAATTGCCACTTACTTTATTTATCAGATTATCTAAACACTACCACTTCTTAGTTTACTTTATTGTTTAAAGACAAAAGATGATATTGATTGATTTATTATGGTAATAAATTTGCAATAAAAGAAATTTATACCAATTTGATTAAGTAAGAAAGATTGTAATCATTATTGTTATTAATTGCAGTGTAGTAGATATGGCATAAAATCCCTTACCATATGTGCTACCGCATTTTGTTGAAGTATAAATAAAGATTAAGAACCTGAGATTAGAATTTATTGAGCTAGATGATGATTATTATTATTAAAGATAACAGAATTAATATTATAGTTTTTAAATGAGTCTTAGTAAGTAGACGTTGCGAAAGTCATAAGAATACTATGTAGTTATTATTTGAAATAATAGTATAAAGGGGGGATAGTGTTCTTATGCCATTGAGGTGGTATCCTGTGGGATATTGGCTCAATGTGATCTACTTTGCCAACTCGTATTTCCACTTCTCGTCTCATGAATACATTAAATCTTTATGTTAATTTACTTTAAAACAGAACCTAGGTTAATTTTAAGAAATTTGAGCTACTAGAACATTTTTTAATTTAATATTTAATTATTAGAGCTAGAACCCGGTGACGTTAAATATAGTAATCTATTTATTTGTAAGTGGAGGTACGAGGTCGACGGCGGGCACGGTTAGAATATATAAGATTGTCTTGTTCTATTTTACTAATTTTTTATAATTGCTGTTTTACTTCTAAACTGGAACACTAGATGGTGTTGTTAAATATAATAATTTGTTAATATAATTTGTTGTATGTGTAGTAATTTGTAATAATGTGTTAGTAAAGGGATATCAGATTACTTAGAAAAATTACAAAGAGAAGATGCAGGTGTGTGGACAGCAAAGAAGACAATTCAAAGAGAAATGGGATGGTCAAGTTTTTATATGAGAGATCCAAAAAGCAAAATGAAAATGTTTGGTAGATTGCAGTTTATGGATAATAAAAGAATATCCAAAACAGTATTTAATTGGGTTATGAATAAAGGGGGGACAACAAGATGGGCGAGAAAGGTAATGCAATATGAAGAAGATTTGGATAAAGAATTTATGTCTGTATAATTATACAAAAGGTGAGATGATTGTGTTAGGATAATTATTGAGTGTTATAGTGTTAAGGAATGGGATAGAAGAATAGATGCATTAATAAAGAATAGGGAATTGGAGAGATGGAGAACTAGTATATATATAAACAGAATATTGGGTGCAAGTTAATTTATGATAATAGCAAGGAAAGTAGTTTACTGTTTAAGGCTCAAATGGGATCTTTAGCAACAAGGGAATATACACATAAATGGAAAAATGTTGATGATTTAGTCTGCAAATTGTATAAGGAAGGCATAAAAAAGATTAGACATCTGTTAATTGAATGTAAATGCCTGAAAGCAGAAAAGGTACAAATAATGAAGTTGTGGAAGAATAAATATAAATAAAGTGATTATACAAAAAGTGGATTATTGGTTTTTTATGCTGGGTTTGGGAAAAGATAAGGGGGATTTAGATATAAAGGCCATGGAGTTAACAAAGATTATGCCATGGAAATGGGATGGACCAGGATATAGGAAAACTTAGGGCAAGAAATGGAAAGGGAAGTTAAAGTGGCTAACAGGTTCCTCTGGGCATAGTTGCTGAGAAATTCCTGACTTCGTATAAGCAGAAGTCACAGTGCATCACATCACATAATATAATAACAGATTATTAAAATTTGAAAAGGGCACTAAACCATGTGCCAAAAAGGCTTTTTATTTATGATTAATATATATTTATATTAGCTGTTTTATATGATTTTTTTATTGTTATAATTTATATAAAGTAACAGCATATTGGAATTCATATTTCTATTTTTGATGATAATTTTTGAAAAATATTGCATGATAATGAATTCTATAAGTTTATCTATATTATTTTTACAGTTATTAAACTATGATTTTAAATATTAATGCATAAATTTCAAATATTTTATTAAAATAAAATACATTACAATAACACATGTTATAAAGTTTATCAGAAAGCGCTGAGCGTGTAATAATTTCTGTGTATCTTTATAGCTTCTCATTCAAGTGTGTCATACGCTTTGTTAATTTTGTATATTAAATTATCGAATGAGAAGTCTTAAAATCTTTAATATTTGACAGCACAAAGTAAAAACATTTCTCTGAAGTTGATGGAAAACTTAAAAAGTTTATTTTTATTTCTATTAAATTATGCACCTTTTTAATCTTTTGCATTTTTAATATTAAATATAGTAACTATGCCAATTCAAAATTAAATCACTAATAAAAATTGAATTACAAATCCACTACTCATGGTTCATACTCAAGGGCAGACTTTTCTATTATGAAGTAACACAATACAAAACAAACATGCACCAATAATTCAAACTCACATTATAATTAATATCAAGAATTTTTTTAAAAGTGATTGAAATATGCGAATTGGAATTATGAAAAGATAGGATAGAATATATTAGTTTTGTGTCATCTTGTTTTGCATGCCTTCACAGGGAAACATTGATTATGTATTTTTGGATAGTAATTTAATTGTGAATAGGTATATTTAATTTTTTATATTGACTAGTTTAGCTTTCAATATTTGATATTTATTAAATACTTATAATTATAAAGAATCACTTCACATATTATTTAATAGCATTCAAATTATTTATTTATTTTCATAAATTTATGAATATATAAAAGTACATAATTAAAGAAAAACTGCTTATATATATATGTTGATATGAAGATTTTTACAGGTTGCATATATAAAAGGAATATTTTGTGGGTTCATCAGTGTTAAAAATTTTAAATATTAATATACTGACATTTTGACTTGATCACACAAGTCATCTACTGGGTGATAAAAGGTAGACAGATGGTTGTAGAGGCACTATAATCACTGATTTGAAAAAAAACATTAAAGTTTCACCAATAGCAAAAATGTTAAATTAAGAATCTAATAACAGGATCATATCCAGATGTGATAATCTCTACCAGTGCAAAATTAGAGAAGCCATTGAGATATTTGAAAGGCCAGATTGTGTCAATAAGCAAGATGTTGCATGCAAACTTCCTCTGTTTGGAAAGATTTTTTTAAAAAACATTTTTACTTTTACATTTTTGCTATTGGTGGAACTTTATTGTTTTTTTTAAATCAGTGAACTATCTTTCTACCTTTTATCACCCAGTAGATGACTTGTGTGATCAAGTCGAAATGTCGGTATATTAATATTTACATTTTTTAACATGGACAAACCTGTAAAATATGTCTTTTACATATATAACAATAAAAATAATAAATATAATAGTAATGAACTATTATATCTATTATTTTTATTGTTATTACAATAGTTTTTTAATTAACAGACATTTTATGGTATTTCTATTATATATATATTAAAAATTATTTCTTCTTGCCAACTGCAAGACAGCTTATTTATTAAACAGTAATTTAGTTAGGTTGTATTTATTAAAAGTTTTACATATATGAAATGATTATGTCAAAATATTTGAGACATTTTTATACCAATAATATAAATGTATAATTTTTATTGGATATAGCTGTAAAAAAGAGAAAAAAAGGGATTTTTTTTTTCTTATGCAGTTTCATTTTTTTATATATATATTTTATTTTTGGAAAAAACAAAAAAGTTTAAGACTTTTATCTCTTAAAAAATATGTGAAAACATGTTATCAATTAGTGAATTTTTTTAAATCTTTGTTGTAGAAAGCAAGTGGTCAAGGGTTAAAACCATAATTCCTGAGGTAATCATATGATTGGATAAAAGACACATCATAATTGTTTTTAAAAACAAAAAAATGTATGGATAGTAGAATTTAATAGAGTTCTGCAGTCAGCTCATTTTGATAGTTGGATATTAAACTGGTCTTATTCTTAATTACAAAAAAAAAAGATTTTTTGCAAATCAGTATAATAGTATGGGAATTACAAAAACCATGTGCTAAACTCTTTCTGAAAATTGATTATTGCTAACCCAACTATATAACTAATTTTAATAAAAAGGAATGTAAGAAAAAAATATCCCTGGTTGCCAATAAAATGAAAATTGTTAAAACAAAAAACTGGAGCTACAAAGAAAAGGAGAAAAAAGACAAATGGAAGAAAATATATTGAGATGGCTATAACAAATAAAAGTGAAGCCAAAAGGTTGATTGAACTACTAGCTGCAAAATTTATAAAGAGAGATATTCAATTGTACAATTACAAATGAAAGGCCATGTTATAATAAGATATTGTAGTGTGCACATCTAGATTTATAAATATTACTTTATAAAAAATGAATAATTGAAAATATTGATTTTTTTAAAAATAATTTTATTAAAAAAAGGTTTTTTACTTTGGTACATTGTATAAGAACATTCTCATTTTCAAAAGAAAAAAGAGAAAGCAGATTCAAGTTATAGTTATTTTTTTTCTTTCTTGTGAAATAATTTTATAACATTTTGATTGTTGTAAGGAAATAATCTAAGTTGAATGTTAATTGGTTAAAAAGAATTAGAAGAAAGTAGTAATTATATCTGGTATATGAAATTATGTATGTATTGCATGGATAAGGTTGACCAATATGTATTAACTTTGTGGTTGTCATACCCTTTCTTACAATTTTTTATTTATTGGCTAACTTTATTAAATAAAAAACAACTAATACTGAAGTTATTTTTTTATGTTTTTATTCTTCTAGCTATTCATTCTGTGAATTTTTGTTGTATATAACTGATTTCATCCTCAAGTCATCCTTACTTATAGCTATTTACTTTGTAAATTTTTGGTGTATGTAACTGATTTTATCTTTAAGTCATCTTCTAATATGAAACTAGATCTGAACATAATGCAAAAAAGATTGTTACATAGAAATGTATTTTCTCTTGTTCACAGTTAATATGTTCCTCACAGTCCCAAAGCTAGCTTAGATATGGTATTTGGGGACTATGTAAATGTATGTGTTTGGGCAGCTATATAGTTCTTTTTAAAATTATTTAGATGATGGTAAGGTAATAAAAGTCTACTTTAAAGACCAATCACTTTACCTTATAGATTTTTAAGATGATTGTTATTTTTTTGATAGCCTGTACATTCATAGTACCAGCTGTTCCAGAGCATTGATGATGATCAGTATTGATATAAAGATCCCAACATTTTTATATGTTTATTACTTTAGGTATATTAACACTTAATTATGTATAAACAGACAAAATAGTGATGATTGCTTTTATATTGTCTTAAGTTTGATACTGACTAAATGATGATTAACCTAAGATTTTATAACGTAGATCTTTTAAATCCAGTCACAAAGTATGACTTTTGATAATTATTGGTGAAACCATATATTTGTACACATTATTACTTGTAATGGTTTCTGCTATTGATTCTTTGCTATTTTCTATGTTCAATAAAAATGGAATTTGTTAATGACTATTTATTTACTGATGATATTTTCCATTATCATGTTATCACTCTTTGTCGATAATAGTACACAATTGCATATAGCTTGGAGCTTAAATATAATTGTATATCTGAGAAATAAGAATCTATATCTTTATACAAAATTAATAATAATAAATTAATCATTACAAAATATGTGATAAGTATATATGATGAAATGGTTATTCAGTGTCAGGTATTGATTCCTAGATTATAAAACATGATGTTTATATATATATAAAGGGTTCATATTTAAATTAGAATAGAAGAAAAGCAAAATTTTTGAAAATTAAATGAAGCTTTTGGTTATTAAAATTCATTTAACCATACTTTTCAGCACTGATGATGAAAGAAAAGACTTTGTAATCAGCTTGAAATTGCAATGCTGCCATGCAGTTCCAAGAAGTGTTTAATCTCAAACACAATGCCAGTTTATTTTCTAAGTTTTTATATCTACCAGGTTAAGTTTCAAAAGCAAGGCATAAATTTTAATTTTTTATATTTATTAGTCTTTAAGACTCAAAAAAGCAAGACTTATCTTTCAAGGGATTTGCAATAATTTTTTTATTAGAATCAGACTTTAAGTCAAAATTTCCTATGCTCAAAACCTGAAAATTTAAAGATTTTTATTAGTATTTTTATATTTAAAGTTTTTAAGTATGTTTTTCCTGTTTAAATTATCCCTCCTGGTGTTCATATTACATTGCCTAATTATTGTCTGATGATTGAATTCGTTATCTCAGGATTGCAGATAATTATTTATTCATCTTAATTGTTAAATGCTAATCAGATCTCTAAAAATGAATTGACTACATATGTTGATATATATACTTTATTTTAAGTGTATATATATATATTTATGAAAAAATATGGAAAATAAAGTAAGAAAAATAAATTTAAAGTCAGGTAAAAACAGGGAATGAGATAGTAAGAATCAAAGAAAGATAGATCAAGGGTAATAGGTAGTGAAAAATTGCATGGCGTGAGGCTTATTTTATAAAATAGTACTTTAGAAGGTTTTCTAAAGTTAAAAGTACAAACTTATATGCTGACATGAAACATGGACATAACTAAAAAAAATGGAGAAAGAATACCATCAAAGAAAGCATCAGTACTCGATTGAAGGAGCACCAGAGAATAAAGATCATCATGTCAGTCCCGATATGGCAGATGCTGCTAAGTAAAATAAAAGAAAGCAAACAACAGAAAGAAGCTAATCAAAAGATATCAGAAAAAATGATTTTAAGAAAAATAGAAAAAAAGCAATAAGCAAAGAGAAGAAATACTATTAAGGAAAATAGAAAATGATAATCAAAAAATAGATGTTGATGCTGATGGAGGTGGAGGAAATTGATCAGAAAAAATAGACAATCAAAAGATGATTAGGAAGGTTGAGGAAATCATCCAGAATATAACTGAATAATAGAGCAGTATAAGAAGGAGCAGGATAATAAAATCAAAGATGTTATATCTCATGTGCAGGATATAATAAAAAAAGAAGCTGAAAGAATAAACCAAATAGTGAAAAAGATGAATAATTAGAATTTACAAGAGAAGGAATAATCACAAGAAGAAATCAAAAGGATAGTTAGATGGTTAAAGGAAAATGTATTAGAACAAATGCAGGTTCAAGTATCAAAGATTAAACAGGAAGCCAAAAAATGGAGAGTTGAACAATGTTGACTCCTAGAGAGCATGAGAGCAATTTAAAAAGAGTTTAATGATAATGAAGATCTCAGTCATATAAAAAATGAGTAAGAAAAGTATATTAAAAAATTACAAGAAGAAGTGTTACAAAAGGGCAAATTTAAAAAAGATTCAGGAGCAGGGCAATGGAAAGTAATATTGGAGTTATAAGGAGGAAATAAGTCTCTAAGAACATGAGTCATATCAAGAGGATGTTAATTAATCTCTAAAATTAAAGCATTTAAGAATGATCCAGGAAAAACTTGTGTAAAATACCTTGACAATTTGTGTAATTTTTTTTAAAATGTATTAATTGTTTAATTTTTTTTTCTATTGTCATTAAACAGATATGCATGTTAGGCAAATGTATCAGTATATTTATAGTTAATCTTCGATTTTTTTATGAGGTTTATTAATTTATTATTGTAACCATCAAATAATAATGACTATAGGTAATTTCTAAAATCAATCGAAATTATGTAATATAAATAATATTGTTATCCAACTTATTTAGTTGTCTGTGTATCATTCTTTCAATCATTTCATCTTCAACATGTATATATCAATTCTTCACTGATCCTGGGCACTCATGTTCTGAGTTAAGCAAAGCAGGGTTGTTACCATGAGAACTGTGATGATAATTACAGAAGGTAAAATATTCATATATGATCTAACTTAGCACAAAATGGTATTTTGAATGCAAGTTAACAAAGCTCAAACCACTGCATTCAAATAAATCCTTATAAATAAATGTTAAGGGTAGACTCTCTGAGATAAGATTTGGTGTTGATAACCAGAAAATATAACAAGTACATCTTATGTAAGTATTTGTATATAGAGAAGGTTTGATCATTATCATCAAAATTCATTTTTAATTAAATGTTGTTAATTGAAATTCAATTGCCAATTAATCTTTGAGTAAACTGATGAGATAATACTGAAAGTATTATCTGTGTGTTGATATATATATATATATATGTAATCATCTGTATAAATACCATCATCATCAGCAATAAAAAAGATTCTCAGTACAATAATAT
>JAQFVV010009504.1:0-12199 GCA_028023455.1 Epiperipatus broadwayi | reverse complement strand
ATGTTCAATATATATAGAACTTAAACTCAGACTTTCAAGCACTCCACAGTTATCCATTCCATTTTAGACAACACATGACCATATACATATGAAAAAGATAAATGATCTCCAATATATGTATTTCATGTGGAACTATCAGTTGATCCAGATCACCATATATACATTATCTCAAACTTTAATGAACAAGCTTCAGTTTTTTTCATCCTCCAACTTTTCAGCTATCCATATTATTGAAAATCTGAGAATGGAATACTCAAAGCTCTCATTGATGTCAATATTACTGTCATATCCATGTTGACTTAAAGTCAATCTGATCCCTCACAAATAATATCTTAATATATCCATTTAAATATACAGAAGGATGGAGATCATTTATCTTTTTGACATATATGTGGTCATGTGTATCAGTTGTTTAAAATGGAGTGGATAGCTATGGAGAGCTTGAAAGTCTGAATTCAAGCCATTTCTAATTACATTAAATTTAATATATATAATATACGTGTAATATTATATATATATTGTAACGATCCGGAGAATAACACTTAACGTGATCTGCACTACAGGGCGCCATCTAGGCATTTGAACCTAGAAAAATTTATAAAGTAGGCAGATACATAAGTCAAAAAAAAAATTTTTTTTTTTTTAAATTTTGATTTTGGTCGTTAGCCCAAGTCACTAGCTCAGGGAGTAGCAGAGATTTAGTAATATAATATCTTATCTAATTATATTTCAATATTAAAAAATAAATAAAATAAGCCACTGCCAGTAATTAACATACAAAAATTTATTTACGCACATATATATATATAAAATTTAACATTATTATTTTAGTATGTGTATTTTAGATTTTAATTTGATTTTATAATTTAAATTTACATTTTAATTTTTATAATATTATAAGTTTACATTTTAATTAAGTTCGCACAGATGGATTTATGAAAGTTT
Source organism: Epiperipatus broadwayi (assembly GCA_028023455.1). NCBI lineage: Eukaryota > Metazoa > Onychophora > Udeonychophora > Euonychophora > Peripatidae > Epiperipatus > Epiperipatus broadwayi. Next base: position 11,254 of record JAQFVV010009504.1, on the reverse strand, counting down.
GTTTTATAATGTTGAGAATAGATCGGTTACATAGATTACACGGTTAAAAACATTTCAAAGTAAACATAAACGATCAAAATACAAAATCATTGATACCGTCAATTGTATAGGGAATACAAGAAACCCAATGGTGTTCATCATAAGACACCGCATTAACACCAATAACTTAAAAGACATCCGAATAAATACATCTTAGATACTCACCGTAAGGTATCAGTATTTACCGAATGTCTATATATTTTGATCACCTATGAAAACCAAAAACATAATTAACCAGTAATGAACCCATGCAAGCATCTATATCCAACTTAAATTTAATGCAATTTTATTTATGGGTGTTGATATGAATGGACTACATAGATTTGCATTTGAAAAGAAAATATTCAATCCTTGTTTAACCTTAGGCCAAAGGTTTGCAGTCAAACCAAAATTCAATCCATCTGATATATTGATGTGTTCAATGTAATACGAATATGGCAGCACAATTAGATTAAGAGAAGAAACTGATTCTCGTCAGATAGGAATATTACATCTATCAGACAAGAAGAGCAATAAAAGAAAACTCCATCGAAAGGAACAGCGTTCTATGTCTTATAATCCCTTCCATAGGCAAAACGGAAGTGTGCGGCATATAATAGCGATTCTGCCCATAGCGAATCTCGTACTACATCTACTAATTACACCAATATATCCAATCCATTGACCTAATTCAACTACGAAACGAATAACCTAAGATTACTCTCCCCTAATATAACTTTACAAATCTATATAGCCATTCACGCCCGACTTAAGTTTAATATTTATATAACTAGTTTAATGAAAAACAGAAATCATAATAAAACTTAAAGAACAAATAAATAAATAAATGGAAATGATTTTACAAAAGAAATACATTAAATAAAATTATTACTAATTAATAACTAACGTTGGTCAGATAGGATTCTATTTGTATTATTTAAATACAAAAAGTTTTTAATTTAATGTTCATTAATTATAAAGTTCTTACGGTTTTAAACAGTTCATCTTTATCTGTTGCTTGCCATTTGAACGTGAATTCCCATGCCGTTCAAAAAAAATTGGTATTCTGTTGGCCGTTTTATTCATCCGGAGGTTTTTTACTCCAGCTGGTCCTCAATGTAGAAAACGATAGTTTATTTCTCTTTCTTCCTAGCAGAACTGAAGGGATTGAAGAGTGCGTCTTTTCAATACTTTCTCCTTCAACTCCGCACTAACACATATCTGTCCACTCGTAATAACCAACTAACTTTTATTTTCAAACCTTTCCTTTTATAATAATTTTGTGGATTAATTCAACATTACGTCATGATGGTGAAAACCTTTTCGTTGAGGTCCGATTTCCCAATGGATTTCTTTCATTTGCTAAAAGTTTCTATTGTTTTCCTAATTGACCGATGCTTATACATTTAAATGCCCAAAGGCTAGTTTACTAATTAAAATAATCATTTCCATTTTACAAAAGATTAATTAATTTGTTTTCAAACTTAAACATATATTTTTATCTCTAAATCTTTTTTGAAAATTTAGTTTTAAACTACTCTTTTTTTAATAAAGTTTTATTTTAATAAATATTTATCTGTGCGATTTTATATATATGCGAGTTTAAGATGATTTTTTAATTTTCAGTTTTTAATTCTTAAAAAAGAAATTTTTATTGGCAAACTTTTTTTTTTTTTATGTTTACTAATAAAAAATAACATAACATACTTATGTGCCCGTTACAATATATTGTAACCTTAAAGTTTGCATAGAGAACTGTCTATGTGCATAATGTGGATATAATAAATATATATATATAAGATTTTTATGTTTTATTTCTTTTCCAATAAATCAATGTACATGTCATGCATAATGAGTAGTTTAAGAAGTTAAGATTTAGCTATAGAACTGGTGTTATAGGCTATTTTCTTAGATAGATCTAAATAAAAAGAAACTTAATTTTAAAATATCAGTTAAGTTAATTTTGTAACTTTATAGTTTAAAATATAATTACACACCTGACAGTTTTCAAAAAAAATAAAGTAAATAAATACATTAAAACAAACATTTAAAATAATTTGATATTTCTATAGTACTTTATAATATAAATAGTATAGTGTGCTTATATACTTCTAATTAACATTTCAAATATTACAAGTGTGTGTATGTGTGTATAATGGATATTTTGACTGAGAGCAAAGTTTAAAAGAAATTGATTGCAATTAAAGTTCATTGTTTAACAGAACTACTACTTAATATCTGAACTATAATATTATTGTTTAAAAGTTTTTTATTCCCTATGTTTAATTTATTATGTTTGTAATAATTTTAATTATTAAATAATAAATTGTATATTTTAAATGTAATATTAATTTATTATGTCTAGAAATCCAGACGATCTAAACAAATTTATTATTAGAACATATATCTTGACAAGTAATTAAGGTCACATTAATTATCAATTAATAACACCCTAAATTCATTGATCATTGATTTTGTTAAGATCACATGATTTATCTTATTAAAACAGCTTACCATGTTGCGTTGGTCATTTACTTGCTTTCTTATTAATTAACCATCTGATTGGTTTATTAAACTATTACTTAATTAGTTGATTATAACTTTAAAAAAATGGAAGGCTAGAATACTGTATGTTGGGGCCTCCTCCAAAATAGCATATTCATTTCACTACAGTATATCCACTGAATATACAAAATGAGGAAACTTCAATAGCCAGCTTTATCGAAGGAAGTGCATACAGAACATGTATCATGGATTTATTAATGTCAGAAATACCATGTAGGTTAAAATTACATTATTATGAACTGTTATCAACTCTCAATTTAATTTTATGTCCATGCTTTGATTAAAATAAAAATTATTGTACTCATGTTGTTTATATAAGAATTACGCTTGATTCCAGGAAATGTTTATTAAATCTTTATCCTAAACATAATTGTAAACATTGTCTTAAACTGATGTTATGATAATAAAAGCCACTATATTCTTCATTAGGTTAAATTTTGATTCATTTAAGCATAGTAAAATGTAATTTAAAGTGATCGATTAACATCTTCATGCTCTCATTTCCAAATACTTAAGATTTGCCCATACATAAACGTTTGGATCGAAAAGATAGATGAATTCATTCTATCTTTTCACAAAGACTTTATCTTGTGTTTGGAAAGTGAGAGTATTAAAAAATATAGTTAAATCTACAGAGCACATGTGCATTAGCTTATTAACATTATAGTTTATAAAAACATCATCATCAACCATTATCAATCCACTGCAGGATGAAGGTCTCTCCAAGTTCAATCCATCTTCTCCAATCTTTAGCTTCTCTTCTCCACATCACCCCTGCACACTTTCTTATTTCATCCAACCATCTCACATGTGGTCTCTTTCTGGGTCTTTTACAATCTCTTGGAATCCAGTTTAAGATTTTAATTGTCCATCTATTATCATCTCTTCTAGCAATATGTCCAGTCCAACTCCACTTCAGTCTACATAGCACTATATAAAATAAAAGTCTTATTAAAAATAGAATAAATTTGAACTATACACTGTCTGAAATAATATTTAGGAGAAAACAAATTGGCTGTAAGCTCTACTAATTATGGATATCTAAAGCAGTGGTCTTCAACCTTTTCACACCTGTGGACTGGTAAAAATAAGGATAAGGTTCTGTGGACCAGCAAAAATAAGGATAAGATTTCACAGACCGGCAGAAGTCTATAGATAAATTTTCTTAAAGATAAGCGTAATTGTTATAACTGATCAAAACAACAATGTTAAATATATAAGATAAAGTTTTATATATATGGAGTTTATATAATAAAAAAACTTTTTTTTAAATTTTTTAGAAAAGTAATACAAAATTTAATTCTAACCCCCCCCCCCTTCCCATAAACATTTGTGATAACTAGAAAAACAAATTAATTTATGAATGATTGATTAGATTTTGCTTTCGTTGTTTTCTTTTTTTTTTAATTGGGTAAAAATAAGATAAATAAAAATTGGCTATATTAATTAAAAATTTAAACTCTTATTATTTATTATTACAAACTTTTTACTGCCTGTCTAGCTCGCGGATCTGCAGAAAAGTTCCGCGGCCCAGCACCGGGCCGCGGACCAAAGGTTGAAGAACACTGATCTAAAGTATATTCCCCTTATCTTTAGAATGAACTGTTTTTGCCAGCAATATACTTTATAATTAATGCTGATATCTGCAGTAGGAATAACATTGTATTGGTTACTTAAATGTTGATGTAATTGAAAAGTGAAATTTACCACATTCCAGGAAATTGTGTTTTGTATTCCAGGATAATGAGAAAGATTATTCTTTTATTTTGCATTTGCTTTCGAAATAAAATATATTTGCTGAAGTGTGGTCAATTGTTTTGAAAATTTTTATTTGACTAGTGATGTAAAAAGAATAATGTGCTATATAAACTTCAGATTACTTACAAATTGTGTCAGTGTTTTATTTATTGCCTCAGATACTGAAATTATCCATTTCTGATCTTATAACATTCAAATTATTTTTTAATAAAATATTCTGGATTATCATGGAGTTATGATTTGAACTGGAATGTTATGAAGCGTGTTTTATACTAAATAATTTGAGGATTCAAACTTTTTAAAAGTGATAAAAGTAAAGTAAAATGTTTAAGTATAAATTTGTCTATAAGTTTTTACTTATGCATATAATATTGTTTTTGCTAATAATTTGTTTATATAGTTTATATATATATTATGTGTGGGTATTGGAGTTCTCAAATATAGTTGTATTATTATATTAACAAAGGTAATATGAACATTTAGTATGGGATTGTTTAAAGACTTGTATGGATGATTTTGCTTTTATAACATACTAATTTATAATTCTTATGATGAAGTATTTTTATTGTGAATACAACATGTTTTATCAGTCTTTCATATCATGTTTATAATCATTTTATATGATAAATACTTGGTTTGGGGCTCGTGGCCAGCGCACCCGGATTGTTTCAAACAAATTTCGTTCCAAAGTGCAAATAAGAGGTGTGTTAAAGAGAAAGTTAATAAAATAAAATAGTAAGTAAATTATTTGCAACATTTTTAAAATATTTGGTAGAATTCGATAAGATAAAATTTTCTAATTAAATGAATCATTAAGAAATGGAATTAATTAATAAAACATTTTCTGAATTAGATAAAAAAATAGATAACAGGAAAAATTTGAAACAAGGGCATGATTCGCTACTAATTAGCAGATTAAAAACATAATGGAAAAAAGGGTATAAATAAAGAACTTTTCTTTTGTTCTTGGTCTTATGCTTGCGGGTAACCAGTGCTGAAGGTCAGAGAGAAAATCTTAAGAATTTTGGTTGGAAGAAATTTTGCTGAAAAATTAGACAATATAGCAAACCTTGCTTGCTGTACTTACTTCAAGCTGCCTCTATTTTTCGGCATATAAATAAAAATCCAGAAAGGTGCTCTGCAAAAATGTGGGGATAACCCGCCTTCGCTCTCCTGAGCCATCCTAAGGCCGGAGTTCGAATCATGTAAGACAGCCAGAGAACTAAAGTGTCTGCCCTGTATCCATAAAAATCTGCCCTCAAAAACATGGAAAAACAAATTTGAAGAACTGGGAAGACTTGCGGGAAACATCTAATGAACTTATTTTGACCCACCCATCTAGTTACTGGTAATGTTTCCATAAATTATTAAAATATCTTTGTAATTTGCAAATTCAATCTGTATTTATGCTTTTTTATATATATGTTTTTTTTAATCTATGTATTCGAGTCTTGTGAAATTATATTTCATTAATTGTTTGTTTTTTTTTTTAAATACTTTAATGGGTGGTAGGGTTATTACATATAATGGCGGCAATAATTCTTATTAATTTAATTGAAAAATGCTTCGTTTAACTTTCTGCCATTATACTCCCGTAATTAAGTTATTTATTTTATATAAATATTTATTTAGAAAGAAAAGGAAGCAAATCATAGAAAGTGCAAAACTCTATTTTAAAATCAAGATTTAAATTGCTAGATATTCTATTATAAAACTTTCCAAACTTTAACTTAGTTTTTTTATATATATATAAAAGATCCTTATCAAATGCCTGTATATTTTAGTCAATGAAAGGTTACAAATTTAGTTATATTTTAAAGAGCGTGAAATAAAACGTTTGCATTTATATTTTAGTAATAAGAGAGAGTACATTTTGACAATATGTATTAAAAATCATTAAATGGCATTGGCTCAGTGTTGGTCAGTTAAACTTGAACTAAACCAATAAAATATCCGCCCACTTGTTTTGTTTAGTAATTCAAATTTTTATAAAGGTAAAGTTACTATTTTTCTGCGGATTTTCAGTGATAGTTGAGCTTTCCTAATATATTTATATTTTGCAGAGGGTTTCTTTTTAAATTTAAAGGTCGTTGACCGTATTTATATGGCATTGTGCCTCGGGTGATCTACAGGGCCACTCAGCATATATTACAGTGCTTCTTTTGCCAAGTTTGCTTAGGTTAACATACCTACATTCGGACCTTCCGAAAAACAAATAAATTGTTCTGGATCTCATGTCGATCTCAGTCCTTTCAATGTATGTAACTGGACATAAGCAACAAAAACTCCGATCCTGAATTTGGGTCGCGCGTGTATCGAACGGGTTCCATTTTTCTCTCTAACCTAGTTTAGAGACAGAGAGCTATCTGGTCTTGTGTTAACCTCTTGGTAACTGTTATGTCTCGAGCCTCACAGCCCACTATATGCTCTCACCTTTGTGCATGGTCTTGTATATTTATATTTATTAGGAAATCTTTCTCAAAATCTCATAGAAATGTTTCAATTATGGCTGGAAATTCCTGCTGGGGTCACTTTATCATTCTTCTTAAATCATAAGTAGGGCTGTGATTTAAACCTGTCAAAAGTATTTAGTTGAGTTTGACCACCTATTTATTTCTATGTTCTCCAACCACAGAGTTAATGAATCATGTCTCTCTCTCTTGAATTCTTTTACGTAACACTTCCCTTGGCTGGAATATTTTAAAGAAGAAATTATAACGTAAAATTTTGTCTGTTCTTATCATTACGATCAATGGATCTTTCATATATGTTTATCCGGTTGCAGTGAAAATAGCCTGCGACACTATTAATAAAGCATTGTGTGAATTATTTTAATGTCAATAATAAAATTTTCTGTTATCTTTCATTCACTATAAATAAAACCACTTAGTATTGTTTTTCTTTTGTGACGTACGTATGTACATTTGATCATTATATATGTAAAAATTCCCTTTCGTGGTCTCTTCTCTCCCTGACCACTAGGCATACATTAAGATTAAATTCTAGTGAGGTTCGAGGAGTAAGTCGCTAGTAGCAATCTAGAGTAGATGAGGTTCGAACCCCTTCTATCTGCATCTCTAGGTTAGGTTAAAGCAGCTCTACTTTTCTTACCATTACAGTATTAGAAACTATTTTTATATATTTTATATTATGCCTTAAAATTTAGTACATCATAGATGATATAGCTAACATGTTGGGCAATTTTTATAATGGTTTATTTTGTTCAAGTTTGTAAAGATTAGTCAATTGCACTTGTAAGTAAGTGTGCATTTTTGATTATCCCATCATTTTGACTATCTTATTTACAATGTATTATGATCTGTGTTTTTATTTGCTCTTGATCTTATCAGAGTAGTTTTGAAAGTGTTAATATTTATAGTAAAATACAATACGATTAAAAAACGCAAGATTAAAGAATCATATCTTATACAAAATTCATCTTACGCTATGAATTCAAAGTTAACCAGTTTTTGGATTAGTTGTTCCTGGCCAATGCAATGAAATGTTGAATTTATCGCTTAGGAGAAAATCGTTTTTTACAGTCTTGATACGGACTCGTAGGAGTTGAAAGTACTTGGCAATAGTTATTTTATTTATATTAATAATTCTCTGTTTTAACAATTGATGAATTGTTATATTGTATTTTATAAGTTGTATTAATAGAAGTATTATATTGATTTAATACTCATAGGGTAAATATTTGATGTATAAAGACTATGATAAAACATTCTTTATCTAAACTTAAGTAATTATTTTATATAGCTGAGAAAATTGTACATCCTTCCAAAAGATAATGTTATTATATCATTAGCAACATTATTTGTCAAATACACCGATAAAAGATTCTTATACTAATGTCATATTTAGATAGATAGATTTTAAACACAAGAAAGAAATTTATTTATTCATAAATGATAAAATATACTTGTTTTCTGATTTTGAATTGAATACTAAAATATTGTTTTAATTATTTTGGCTTTGATTACATTAATGCATAAAATTTTTATAATTATTATGTTTTATAAATATTTGAAATACAGGCATTCTTCATATATCTGAAACTTAATTGTAAATATAGGGGATTTGAACTCAGACTTTCAAGCACCTTCAACTATTTACCCTATCTCATACTGCTGATAAACATGACCACACACATATAGAAAAGATAAATAATCACCAATATACGTATTTGAATATTGGTGATTATTTATTGTTTCTATATGTGTGGTCATGTGTATCAGTGGTATGAGATAGTGTGAATAGTTGAAGGTGCTTTAAAGTCTGAGTTCAAATCTCCTATATTTATTATGTTTTATGTTAGTAATAAAATCTTTGTTTTTGTTATTATCATCTGCATAATCAGAAAATTTAAATCACAAAAGTATAAAAAATATGTGAGCTGTAAGAGTACATACCCTGTTTCACCAAAAATAAGATGTAACTAGAGAATAAGCCCTAGCATGGTTTTTCAGGATGCCCCTACTCCAAATATAAGCCCTAGTTAAGACTATCAGACATATTGAATTATAAAGTAATGAATATATAAATAAATAAACAATATTATTGACATTAATGCTTCAGATAAATGGGGATATAAATTATATGGCTCTTTTGTATTTTCCGTTGATCATTTTTGGCAAACATAATTCTACCTGTATAGATAAACAATTTATCTATCACAAATTAGTATAGCGGACAATTTAAAAAAATTAAAATAAAAAGAAACATTGAAAACAAAAAAAATAAAGATAAAGTATACAAATCAGATGAATAAGAAATGATCTCAATTCAAAAAATAAATAAAGAAAAGATGATTTCTATGTCAATTATATATAAATAAGATCAAGCATTTGAATAAGGTGGGATCTTATAGTCTGGGTGAAATGGTAGGGTTTAATCATTGTCACATAAGATGTTTAAAGGTATTTGGAGTTTTAATTTCATTTATATATTTTTAGATATTTATTTATATTTAATGCTTAGATTTAGAATGATCGATTGAGTTGTAGAGTTTCATCATGGTAGCTTTTAAATATTCAAGATAAAAAGGAAAATTAGTTTGATTTCTTAAACAATTTTTTTTTCTCCTAAAAGATTATAAATAATAGAAATGATTTTAATAATCAATTGTTTGTCTAAAGAAAAGTTAAAAAAAAAACAAAAACAGAAACATTTTGTGAATTTTTTGTTGCTTTTGTGTGGACAATTGTCAATTAACCCTTGATTTAATGGTAAATTTAAATGGATTACTATTCTGATCACCAGATAAAGTTAGTGCAAAAAGAAAGAGCTATTCTGACCAGTACAAGAAAAGAATTGTGGGGGCTCCTTGGGTAAGAATCTTACAGGTTTCTGTAAAGAGAAGTACTTGAATAATGTACATTTTTGTACATGAAAAAATATGATATTCCCTGAAAATAAGGCCTATGGTGACTTGTGGAGAAAGATTAATTAAGATTGGATTTTATTTTCAGGGAAACACAGTACTATTTAAAAGTCACGTAATTAAGCTTCAAGCCGTATAGTATTGAAGTTACATTAATATTTAAAACTATGTAAGTTATTGTTATTTTAGTATTAATTATAAGGAAATTTTATATAATCCATGAATACTAATAACATTCCCTTTTTTACTTATAGCATCATGTATGTTATCATATGTCTCATTGTCAAGATTAATAAATTTACTAAGAGATTTTGAAAATAAGGAATTTACAATTTATTTAATTGTTATTAAAATTATTGTTTATGTTTCAATAATTGTACAAAAATAGATTACATGAATTTGTTGTTTACCAAAAATTACCTTGTTGAAAATACATGGTTTAAAACTATATAGCTTTGGAACAAACAGAAAAACAACAACAACAACAAAAAAATTAATAATTGTTCTTGTTCCAAAACAGTCATAATTTTTTTTTTTGAGGTTATGGTTTGTCTCAGGTTTTTAATAGAGACCATGTAGCAGCAAATATATCTGGGTGTACAATTTTGCCATCTCTGGCCTTCAGTTGTTTGAGCTTATTAGAGAATGTTGCTGGGTGCTTTGTGGTATTGTCTCCAAGGCAGAAAGCACATCTGGTGCACCAGAAACTATATAAACAAAAAGTTGCTGCACAAACTGCTGGTATTGAGCCTTTACTGAGTGTCTCTATTAGGTTATCAAATGTGATGTTATTTTGTCTATATGTGTTAATCATAATTTCTTGGGTGTTTGTTAGAGCTGTGCAGGTGTGAAATAGTTGCTGTTGTGTTTCTTCTTCCCTGTGACACAAGCAACAAAACGCATCAATTTTGTTGTAAAACCTGCAGTATTTAAGGAAATAGGAGGTAGGTAGAGCATGAAGATTTACCTTTAAAAGAAAGTCAAAAAATTTGGGTTCCAATGATCATTTTTTAAATCACTGCATTAAACGACTATTGTTCATATTTAGCATAGGTGAGTGAGGATCTGTAGTTATGTCTGGGTACAGCATATTATAAATCCAATAAATGTATCTACCAACACCCCAAAAAGACATCTGATCATAAATGCTTTGAAGTTGGTTTATGAGCAAAGACAAATATCCATGTGAAGGTGGTGGTCGGTCTGTGAGTATTATTTGAAGGATGCATTTGAGAGCTGGAAAACTTCTTATCAGTGCAGCTAAGAGATTAATACTTTTTTGTTTGTGAAAAATTTGTATGGAGTGAAGACCTAATCCATTTCTGGTTGTTGGAAGATTAAGTTGTTTTATAGAGATGGAGACTACTTTTCTGCACCATAATAGCTTGCTGCAGAGTGAGTAAATGGACGAAGTGAAAGATTTAGTGAAATTTATGAACTAAAATATATTACTCACCAATCATAAAATTATTATTTATAAAAAGAATTATAAATGAAAAAGATAAATTTATTCTATTGATTATTTTT
>JAQFVV010009503.1:0-12205 GCA_028023455.1 Epiperipatus broadwayi | reverse complement strand
TTTAGTATAAGAAATAGATTAGTGCTGATTTATGCACGCCCAGAATAATGTATTGCATTCTGCCTTAAGTTGGTAGTGGCTAGATAAGTATCCTGTTTGTAATGTACCTTTTTTAAGTTCAGTCACAAAATTGACTGTTGGTGGTTTATTTGATTATTATTGTCTATTGTTGTTAGTTAATTTTTAGTTCATAATTTATTATTAGTATAACTAATTGTATTATTAGTCTATGCTGAGTCACGTGCTCATTCCTATTATATTTATTTAATGATCATTGATGATTATTTTTATTTTATAGGGATGATGATGATTTCCCATCACCCCATATTCTACTTATTATCATACCATTACAATATATATAGATGTTGATTGTTACTGATATTGTTTAAATGTTGACTGCTTTGGTTCGGGACAATATTGATTTTTCTAATATCAGGATCATATCCAGCTGTGATGCTCTCTACCAATGTAAGTTTACAGAATGGATCAAATTGAATCAACAAATGTGATGACACATGCAAACTTCTTTTTATTTTGAAAAAATTTTTAAATGTACATTGAAGATTTTCAAACTTTTACTTTTCAATTTTATATGCCTGTTTTGTTTTCTATTGGAATTTTAACATTGTTATAAATCATGTTACAATGTCTCTTCAACCATATTTAAAATACTCTATTTATTACCCAGTTAGCATCTTATGTGATCAAGCCATTTAACATAAATATATTTGTAATAAAAATCACATGTGGATGGACCTGCAAAATATATAATGGTACTGTTCGGTGCACTATACTGTGCCATTAGGCAATGCTGCAGTACCCATCAAAAACCAAACAAGTGATAAATGCTTATCAAAGAAATTGCTCAAAAAATAAACAAAATACAAATTACAAAAACAGAAATCAGTGAAATACATAGGACACTCCCCCTCCTCCTGCATGAAGAAATCTTTCAAAAATAAAAATACAAATTACAAAAACGGAAATCGTTAAAATACATAAAACACAACCCCCCTCCCTGCATGAAGAATTTGCTTAAAAAGTAAGCAAAATACAAATTACAAAAACAGAAATCTGTGAAGTACATAAAACACACACACCCCCTGACAAATTTCTAAATCACAAAGAAAAAATGTGAATTGCATCATATTAAAAGTTGCAAAATGAAATGTGACATGATAGACCTCTCACATTAAAAAATATCATTGCTTGACAAAATGAAATGTTATGTAATAGACCTTTCACATGAAAAATATAATTGCTTGGGCTGACAAATTTAATCAAAATGTAACTGAACTAGTCTTTTAAAATACCTGCTTAGTTTTATTATGATATGTACTAGAAATACAATTTGTTGGGTTTATTTTTATTTTTTGATGGTGTTAATATGGATTTTTTTATGCAGATGAATACATCATGGGAAATTTGAAAGTAGGCAAAACATTGAAATTTTGAGGCTTTTGCAGTAAAATTATTTAGAGATGCTTTTTCAAACAGATTGCAATACGTTTAATTAATAACAACAGATTAAAAAAATACAACGATGGCATAATTTAACAGCAGGCTTTAGCAAGCAATTATTTAAAGAAGGTCATTCCTCAAAATATAACATCCCAATGCAATTTAAAGGTAGGCAAAAAGAACATTCTAATTTTGAGGTTTTTGCAGCAAAATTATTTAGAGAAGCTTGTTCAAACAGATTGCAGCACTCTTAACTAATAATACCAGATTAATAAAATAATTTAGCACAAGACATTTTAAAACTTACAATGATGGTATACTAATGACTTGTAACATAGTATTGAATACATCTTCATCATGGTGCAATTGCCACCACATGAATTCAGCTAAGTATGACTCCAAGTGATGTTGAGTGGTCCCCCTCTTTCTTTTATTACACCATTTCACTGGCCCCCAAAGCCTTTCTGTGTTTTGCATATGTGCCCCAGTAGAAGGATTGACAAAATTATGTGTGATTTACTTTGAAATGTTGGTCCTGGTGCTATATGTTGTTTAATGGCATCTAGGAGAATAGATGCTGTCAACCTGGAATAGCTACCATGAAACACTCTTTCCTTTCTCTATATAAACCTCCAAATAACCCCTGTTGCAGAAGAATTCTTTCATGTTGGTTTTTGCCTTTAATAAATAGAGTTCCATCAACCTCTACAATTTTTTTTGGGTATCCAACTTTGCGGAATGGATGAGTTAGCAGACTTTCTTTACAGGCTTCTCTCAAATATTGCTTCCATATAATGACAGTGCTCCTGTCCAAATCATTTATTCCTGATTGTATGGTCAATTGGCTTTTACTCCAATAATAAATGATTCAATTACTGTGACAAATGATAATCTGCAGCCCTCAAACCAGGATTCTTTCCAAAGTGCTATGTGACTTTGAGACACACCAATGTTGCATTTCCATTGTGTCCTTGGGCTCATATAAAGTTTCATTTGATGGCCATTAACATATACATTTTGAGAGGGCAGAACACTATTACTTAGGAAGAACTCCACTGCCTCATGTAATGTCTTTAGGAGATCCCAAATTTTGATCATTTTGAATAAGAAAAGATGCTTCTTACATTTCAGCGCAAGTTTTTAAAATGTTACCTGAATGTTTGTGCTTGTTTAATATTGTATTCATCTGCATAAAAAATCCATATTAACCCTGTCAAAAAATAAAAATAATCCCAACAGACTGTATTTCTAACATTCCAAAATAATTAATACATCATATTAAAACTAAGCAGGTATTTCAAAAGATTAGTTCAATTACATTTTGATTAAATTGTTAGCCCAAGCAACTATATTTTTCATGTGAAAGGACTATTATGTCACATTTCATTTTGCCAAACGATTATATTTTTTAATGTGAGAGGTCTATTACATCACATTTCATTTTGCAACTTTCTTTAAATAATTGTTTGCTAAAGCCTGATGTTAAATTTTCCCATCATTGTATTTTTTAATCTGCTATTATTAGTTAAGGGTGCTGCAATCTGTTTGAACAAGCTTCTTTAAATAATTTTGCTGCAAAAGTCTTAAAATTTTAATGTTCTTTTTGCCTACTTTCAAATTGCCCATGATGTATTCATCTGCATAAAAAATACATATTAACTATCGTCAAAAAATAAAAATAAACCCAACAAATTGTATTTATATATGTATATCACCGATTTCTGTTTTTGTAATTTGTATTTTACTTATTTTTGAGTGATTTCTTTTTCTTCAATAGAAATTTCTTGCTTGTATGGTTCTTGATGGGTACTACAGTGTTACCTAGTGGTACAGTACAGCACACTGAATAGAACCTATATAATTTATCAGCAACTTATGAAAATCTTATTGCTATATGTCACAGCATTAAAAAAATAATAAAGAAGTTTGTTGATCTTGTTTAATTTTCATTTCACTTAATCTATAGATAATGGAAGTTTTAAAATATAAATGTTAAACAGGTAACCCTGGTAACTATGCTATTCAAACAACATTCTTATTTACTATTAATATTAACATCAAATAATAAATCTGTTATTGTCAATTTCAGGGAAAATATAAATAAGTTAATAAATAAATAGATTCTGAAAAATAATTAAGCGTATCATAAAGAGATCACTTGAATAAAACCAATATTATTAGTTATTACACATTTCTGTTACTACATTTCTCATAGCAACATACCTATTATAAAATTAAATTTTTTATATTTCATATATGTTTGTAAATCAGTTTATTGGAATATATTATTAAAAAACACATGTAAATATATATATATATATAAATCAAAATGTATTGAAAATACAATATGAATTTTTTATTATGGGTTAAAAATGAAAATAATATTGAAATTGTAAACCAGGATTTTATTTTCACTGTATCCAATTATTTTAAAATCTTTATTTCATTTATTAATTGGAGGCAAATTTTCTTGAACAATTTTCTTATATCATCGAGTGAGATTTGAGTGATATTCAACAGTTGTGTTGACTACATTAGCATCATCAAGGGTATGTTATAAATAGAATTGAAATGCTGCAACTTGAGTTTCATGTTTATATTTGTCTTTAAAAACTTGTTAAAATTTTATATTATTTTATGTGATTAATTTCTCCAATCATGGGATAAATCCATCCATCTGCTCATTCATTTGGGGCCAGCTTATTGATGAAATCCAGGGGATATGGCAAAATGTAAAAGAAAAACATATTTAAAAAACAATCAAAATGCATTGTATTGCATGTCAGTTATAAAAAAATATTCTGTTGTTAAGTTCTAGTATTTTCATCTATTTATTCATGATGAATATAAACTCAATAATATGGATATGGATATCTTATGTCAGATCAATGGATTTTGCAAGATTGATTAACTCTAGCTGTATTTTTATATTGGACTATTTCCATCATCTAATATGTGTGTTGAATGTCTTTAGAAAAGTTTAATTTTTTAGTTAAATATACTAACCTGTTTGCTGTGATATTACTAACAGTTAGTGCATATACTAACCTGTTTGCTGTGATATTAACATTTGTTTGCTGTGATATTACTAACAGTTGGTGCATATACTAACCTGTTTGCTGTGATATTACTAACAGTTGAATGCATTTGGAATATTTAACTAAAAAATTAAACTTTTCTAAAGACATTCAACACACATATTAGATGATGGAAATAGTCCAATATAAAAATACAGCTAGAACACCATCATCACAAACCTTCAGAAAAACACTGATTAACTCTACTTTTTTTTTTTTATTAAGGTAAAAAAACACAGGTGACTGATCACCAGCTACATGATATTACAGTGTTCACTGTTACAAGGTAAAAACAAAGTACATACGCTCGATAAAAAAAACCATATCCACAAAAGGGTTGTATAACCTTACTCAATATGTATCTATATATGGACAAGCACAGATCTGCACAGCCCAAAAACAATCCATCAAGGAAATGCAGCATCCCATCAGAGCAGTAGAGGGACTGAAAACTTTGACCCTGTACCCTCCCGGCAGGTTTTCCGGAAGCGGCAATAATTGTCAACAGCCTGCACCTACAAACCAGACCCCCAATGACCACCACCATCAACCCCTGTGAAAGAAGTGAGGAGTGCAGACCTGTGCCTACCAATGCCACAGTTGGATTTAATGTAGTCTGGAATCAAGCCAGATTTACCTGCACACCATGAATACACATTATTTGTCAATATCACCTAGCACACTGAGGTCAATGGAGCTGAAAGTCTGTTTGTAATCATTATCAACCTCCTGTGTATGCAAATGTTCACAATAGCTGTTCAATTTACCCAACTATAAAGTCCCTCAGAGTTCACTATGGTTATTATTTGTTGATACTATTTGGATTCTGCTTCTTTGGATTGAATTAACTCCACTTATGTGTGATATTAAGCAATTTAAATTTCACTTAATTTGGAAAGAAAAAGCTGGCATTTATTACTCACTTGGACATAACTGAATTGTGTCAATGAAAAAAAATTCTCTTTATACAGTATTACCAATGAAAAAAGAAAATAGATCAGTGATGTGTGATTTTGCATGAACTAAATATCTGTTGTTTTAAAAGATTGGATACATTTATATGCTTAAAAGAAAGTATCTGAATTTAAACACACAAGTAATTGAATTCAAATCTGTGATAGTTATCATTCATGTTTGTATTCTCTATTTAAAGGAAAAACATCTCTACACATTAGGGTCAGAAACAAGGAACCAAGAGCTGTGATGGATTAGTGGATCAAAGGGAGAAGTGAGACTGTTCATTTGTGGTATGACATCTATGTTCATACATTTTGTTTGAAAAAAAAAAAGAGAAAAGAAATATGTGTACATCATGTTGTTCATATTTTATTTTAAAGCATAGGGTTAAATGATATATATATATATATATATATATATATATATATATATATATATATATATATATATATATATATATATATATATATATATATATATATTATTCATATAGTATATGAATATGGATGGGCTGCTCACCAACATGCATTAGCCAGCGTGGTGAGTTTATCGGCTTTTACCTCTGAGTTTAAGATCAAGAAACACCATGGTCTTTCTTCTCAGTGCCTGATAAGGCAGAATGAATGTTTGTGTAAATGATAAATATTTTTCCAATACATATATACAATTATGACAGACAAAAATAAAGCATGGCCCTTATTCCCAGGAGGCTGTAAAGTCACCAACCAAGGCAGCGGTTGGTGGCCGAAGGCGGAGGGTGCTAAGAATCCCCTGATTGTGGACCCAGGCTGCCATTTGATGATGACTTTTTATTTAGGTACTTACAACTGCAGATCACTTTCAAGTGAAGGAAGATTGCAAGAATTAGAAGAACTGTCTTATATTAAATGGGACATTATTGGACTTTGTGAAGTTAGAAGAAAAGAAGAAGAAACAATTGATTTAAAAAGTGGACAATACTCTATTATAAAGGCACACATATTGGAAATACAAGTGGAGTAGGATTCATTATAAATAAAAAGTGGAAGGAACAATATTGTGGAGATTGATGGTGTATCGGACAGAGTGGCAAGATTAGTTATACAACTTAATAGCAGATACCAAATGCAGATAATTCAGGTTTATGCCCCAACAAGTTCTCATAGTGATGAAGTAGTAGAAGATTTTTATATGGATGTACAAAAGACCTTTGATCAGAGTAAACAGCATTTTACAATTGTTATGGGAGACTTTAATGCTAGAATTGGTAGACAAATGAAAGATGAAATTGCTGTAGGTAATTTTGGTTATGGTAATAGAAATGAGAGAGGACATAGACTTGTGGAGTTTGCAGAAAAAGAAAAACTTTATATTATGAATTCATTTTTTGAAAAAAATGTTAAAAGGAAATGGACATGGAAACATCCAAATGAAGGTACAGCAGAATTGGATTATATTTTGACTAACAGAAAATACATATTTCAAGATTGTAATGTTCTTAATAAATTTAACACAGAAAGTGATCATCGATTAGTAAGGTGTAAGTTACGTGTTAATGTAAAACTAGAAAGACAAAAATTATTAAGAAAAACAATATTTACAGTTGATATTCCTAATCTTCAGAAACATTCTAATGAATTTAAATTAGAACTTACAAATAGGTTTCAAGTGTTAGGAGATTTTGAACATGATTCAGATTTGAAAGAAATTAATATGAAAATAACTGATACACTTTTAAAAACTGCAACAAAGATAGCTGGTAGAAAAAGCAGCAATTGATTAATAAAATTTCTACTGAGACTAGAGAATTTATGAAGAAAAGAAGGAATATGAAGATATACAAAAATGATGTATTAAAAAGAATTGAATATCTCGAATTTTGTAAAATGGTACGGAAAAGAGTTGAAAATGATATAAGAAAGTATAACTGTGAAATAGCAAGGAAAGCTGTAGAAGAAAATAAAAGTCTCAAAAATGTTAAACAACATTTTGTTATTGGTAGGAAATTTATATCTGCAATAAGAAAAAAAGATGGAATTATTACTAAAAAGAGAGATGACATCATGAAATTGGTAGAAGATTTTTATCAAGAATTATATAGTAATAAAGAACAAGTACCTCCTATATCTATTACATCTTCCGAATTGCCCAGAATTTTAAATGAAGAAGTGAGACATGCAATTAAGTGTATGAAAAAAGGAAAGGCTCCAGGAAATGATGGAATTATAATTGATATATTAAAAGAAGCAGGTGAAGAAATAGAAACAATTTTAGCAAAGTTATATACCAAATGTCTAAATGATAAAGATGTACCGGAAGATTGGAAGAATGCAGTAATAATATTAATATTTAAAAAAGGTGATAAAGAAGATATTAGAAATTACAGACCTATCAGCCTTTTATCAGTTTTATATAAAATTTTTACCAAGATAATTACAACTCGTCTACAGAGAACTTTGGATTTCCACCAACCAAGAGAACAAGCTGGATTTAAAAGTGGTTTTAGTACAATAGATCATGTCCAGGTATTGAGAGAAGTCATAGAAAGGACAAACGAATATGAGTTGTCATTATGTTTTGGATTTGTAAATTATGAAAAGGCATTCGATTCTATACACATTTCTTCAGTGATTAAAGCATTGGATCATCAAGGTATAGATCCAGGATATTATCATATTTTAAAGAATATTTATAAAAATGCAACAGCAACAATTAGATTACATAATGATACTGGAAAAATCAACATTGAGAAAGGTGTAAGACAAGGTGACTCCATATCTCCAAAACTCTTTACAGCAGTGCTGCAAGAAGTATTTTGTGGATTAAAATGGGAAATTAAAGGAGTGAAAGTAAATGGAAAGTATTTAAGTCATTTAGATTTCACAGATGATGTAGTTGTTTTGCAAATAATGCTTCAGAGCTGCAGGAAATGTTGCAGGAATTAGCAGATGAAAGTAGAAAAGTAGGACTAAAGATAAATGTTAAAAAGACTAAAGTAATGTTTAATCGATTTGCTCAAAATATGAAAATAAAGATTGATTATGAAGAATTAGAAGAAGTTAACAGTTACAAATACCTTGGTCAGATTATTCATACAGATGGAAACATAATGGAGGAAATTAATCATAGAATTAAACTTGGTTGGAGTGCTTTTGGTAGAAATAACTTGATACTAAAAGGAAATATGCTTATGTGTTTGAAAAGGATGATTTTTAACAAATGTGTTTTACCAGTTCTTACTTATGGATCTGAGACTTGGACACTTAATAGAAGAGCAATACAGAGACTTCAGACCACTCAAAGGAGTATGGAGAGATGTATATTGGGAGTAACAAGAAGAGATCGAAAACACAATGTATGGGTAAGACAATAAACAGGTGTTACTGACCTTATTGAAAAAATTAAAAGATTGAAATGGAGTTGGGTTGGACATATTGCTAGAAGAGATGATAATAGATGGACAATTGAAATTTTAAACTGGATTCCAAGAGATTGTAAAAGACCCAGAAAGAGACCACATGTGAGATGGATGGATGAAATAAGAAAATGTGCAGGGGTGTTGTGGAGAAGAGAAGCTAAAGATCGGAGAAGATGGATTAAACTTGAAGAGACCTTCATCCTGCAGTGGATTGATAATGGTTGTTGATGATGATATATATATATATATATGAGTTATTGTAAAATTCATGCAATAAAGGGACTGAGAGATTCATTTTTGTTATTTAAACTCTTCCTGATGAAATAGGTTAATACGACCCGATGTTTTCAAGCATTGAATTTTATATATATATTCCAGATTTAATTTAGGGATATTCGTATGGAGAAGAGTTTGAATATAATGGATTTTTATGTTAGTAATTATTTAGAAATTACATTAATAAATAATTAAAGATCAATTTTTAGTTGATCAAATTTTTTTATTATTGTATATGCTATTTAAAGTCTCAGGAAGATATTTTAAAAAAATCTCTCCTTCCGTTTATATACTGTATTGTCGTGCAACACACTTTTGAGTTTCAAATATAGATATTTTATTACTATTTATTATTCATTCTATATAGTGATAGACTATCAATTATTTATATATAAAAGAAACATAGTATTGTATATTCTTTTAACTGGCTACGATTTTAGTCTATTGCAAACTTCGTTCATTTGTTATATATATATAATTTTTATTATAAACCAATAAATTTAGAGTTGATTTAAAATACGGTGAATCCATCTAATTATTTCTTCTGAATGTACAAGGTAATTTTGGTACTTAAAGTTTGATCCTAGATTAAACCAATCTTGATAAGTGAAATAGAATTAGATATATGTATATTTTTTATATATTATTATTATTAGGTCTGATTAGACATAAATTTTATATTTGTCATTACATTGAAATATTTGTTTACTTATCTAAGTCAATATTACTGGTAGAAATAATTTCGTTAGTTCATGACTGATTATTAATGAGCTTATCTTGACATGTTACAAAAATCTTAATAGATTTGTTCTGTTATTAATCAGAATAATTTGTCTTAATTACCTTTAAACTTCTTTGGAATGGGAATTATAAATTTTATTGACTAGTATAATTTAATATTATCTTTGGCCTGGATAACTGCCGATAATCGTTTTCTATAGTTTGTTATAAAATTCATTTTTATAATCAGTTGATTGGAGGTTCAGTTATTGTAATTCGGTAAATATTCAATAGGAACCTATGGTATATTTTATACATAATGTGATTCGCTATGACCAAAAGCAAGAGTATCTAATAGATTTGTTGATGATGAAATCTTGTGGAGTATTTCATTAAAAAACATAACTTAAGCAATAATTCCATATCGATATAATGTAGAGTAGGTTTAAAGTATTAATATTATTTTTACCATTATATTAAATTAGATATAAAACTGAGTAAGAGTTTATTTTTATTTGAACATTATAAATATTGTGTAGGTATTATAATTATTTAGAAACTAGTTGATTTAAATAGAATATCATTAAATGTTAATGTTGTGGTAAGTAATATTAGATCGATAAAAATTGAAAAAGAATAAATATCTTTATGTTCTTCCATAAAATAATATTCAGAAAATAATAAGTTTTTTAGAACAGCCATATAAATATCATTTTTTTTCTACAATAAAAGTCTTTTTTTCAACTACTGATTTGGTGCCCTTTTCAAATGTTAATAAATAAAGAAGGATATGGTAAATTATTAAAAGATTCAACTAAGGAAATAAAATACAAATATTTAAAACTACTTAATAAAATGAAAAATTATAAAATTATAGATATAAATGAGTATAAATTATTGTATTCTTTTTATTTTGAAAATCCATATCTTTTTACTTTAGTAATTTTATTTTACAGAAGTTTTGTAAGCATATAAATAAATGGATAACAGGTATTTTAGGAGATGCTGAATATTATATAAAGAATGCAGATCATATTACTAATTAATTAAATAATGTAAAATTAAATAGGAATCAAAGTATTTTTTTTTTCCATGTGTCATAGCATCGGCCGGGACGCGAACCTGCAACCAACTACTTGCTTGCATGGCGGCTGCGATACCTCTCGGCTAACAACGCAAGACAAAGTATTTTTACAACGGATATTCAAAAAACGTATCCAAGTATTCCAATACTTAAAAGTATGGATATATTAATAAAATATTTAAGCAAACATATAGATGATATAAATATAATAAATATTATTGAAGGGGGTTTAAAATTAATACACAATAGTTTATATTTTAAATATAATAATGAATTCTGGTATATACATGAGGGATGTGTTATGGGTTGTGCAATTAGTGGGTTAATCTTATCAATATTTATAAATGAATTAAAAAATATTGTAATTAATAAAAGGGTAATTAGTCGAGAAATAATACATTATTCTATATATGTTGATGATATTTTAATTATTGGTAATAAAAGAGCAATGAATAATATTTATAATGAACTTAATAACGATATATATAAAAATAAATTTACAAAAGTAGAATTTGAAGATAAAATTAAATATTTAGATATAGAAATTAATATAGATAAAGATACTAAAATTAAGTTAAAACATTTTATTAAAAAACATAAATTAAGAAAAATTATTCATGTATATTCACAACAAGCATGGATGCAAAAATTAACGATTATTAAAAATTTTAAATATAGAAATGATAAATATAATATAGATAAAAATGTAGCTCAGTTACAAAAGAATCAATTTATTAAATTATATAAAGATTATGGTTATAATCCTAAAATTATTAAAAATATAGTTTTTAATTCTAAAACATCTGTAGTGGGTGATAAAATTTCTGAAGAAAATAATGGTATGGATAATGCTAATAATGAACCAAATAAGAAATGGATTACACTTTCATATTATCCTAAGATATATAATACATTAAGATATAACAAAAATTATATTGAGAAGAATATAAATATTGGCTGGTCAAATAGTAAAAATCTTGATCTATTAATAAATAATTATAGATTAAGAGATGATATCCAGTACAAAAAATGAATTGTATATAAAATTACATGTGAAATTTGTAAAATGATTTACTTTGGAATACTTGTAAACAGAGGTAAGAGCCTAAGAACATAATAATGCAATTAATAGAAGAGATGATAAATCTGCATTATACATTCATTACTTGAAATATGGACATAAAATAGATGCTACAAAAAGTATTAAATATTTAAATTATAACAAAGATCCTA
>JAQFVV010009502.1:0-12216 GCA_028023455.1 Epiperipatus broadwayi | reverse complement strand
TATATAATTTAATAAATTTTACAGATGTAATTGTTGTTGAAATATTTTAAATGCATAGAAATTTAGATGTGATATGTTGGACAATTTCCATCATTTATAAGTGAATGTTGAATGCATAGAAAATTCTAAATTTTATACAAACACCTTGTTTGTAATAATACACAAATAAACAATACAGGTTAGTAATTGCACAACATTTCGAGTAGTATTATTTTTCACTCTAGATCTAGTTGGTTAGAGAATTTGTCTTAAAATTGATATTCAAGAATCTAAAGGTACTAGTTCACCTTCTAAGCAAATATTATTACTGTGCTTATAAGCCAGGAACATCTGAAGTGTTCAGAGCATTTGCCTTAAATTCTATATACAAGAATCTAAAAGTGTGAGTTCAATTTCTAAGTGAATATTGCCACTGTGCATATAGGCCAGAAACACCTGAAGAAGAGTGGAGAATAATACTACTCAATACATTGTGTAATTACTAACCTGTGTTGTCTAATTGTATGTTATTATTAACAAGTTGTTTGTATTTGGAAAATTTAAATAAAGTTTAAAATTTTCTATACATTCAACATTCACTCATAGATGATGGAAGTAGTCCAACATATTATATCTAATAATATACTATCATCACAAATCTTCAGACAAGTATGACAAGATGACTTCATATCTCCAAAACCTTTTACATCAGTTTTGCATGAAGTATTTTGTAGATTAAAACAGGGAAGCTAAGGGAGTAATAATAACTGGACATTTTTTTTTGAACAATCACAGTCAGATGTTAATAGACTGTGACCAATGAAAATAGTAAACTATAAATGTTTATTTTAGCATTCAAAAAAAAAACTACCTGCTAAATTGAGTTCTTATTACTATATAGAGACAAAGCATTACAGTAAATACATGTGTGCAAAAAAACAAAGTTTCCTAACATTATCTACTTTTCTTATTGTTAAGTAGCCTCTCCCACCATTGCCATCACTCAATAATTTTAACACATGTAACTATTGAAATATTTTAGGAAAGACTCACAACTTTCCTTACATTACTTATTGTGATTAGACTATTCTACTATCAGTTCAATATTATAATTTAATAATTTTTAACAAATATAGCTTTGGCCTATTTTAAAAAAGTGAAAATTTGTAATATTTTTATTTTAGAAAAATCACAGTCTGTTGCTAATAGACAGTAACCAATAAAAATAGTAAGTACTTCATTGCTTTCATAATGAAATGTTTTTTTCTAAATGCAACTCTGGTTCTCATTTAGAGTTAAAGTGCTAAAGTAAATATATAAATCTTTAAGAAAACAAAGTCTCATAATTTTTCCTATTTTCCTTATTATATAATAGACTCTTCCACCATTAGACAAATGTTATAATTTAATAATTGTTAACATTGTTGCAATATTTTAAATTATTGGAAATTTATGTTATTTTTAGAAAAATCAGAATCAGATGTTAAATGGCAGTGAACAATGAAAATAGTAAACTATAAATGCATTTTTGTATTCAAAAGGAAACTCTCTTCTAAATGCAATTTTGTGCTATAAAAAACAAAGTTTCATTTAGTACAGAATTTCTTTTCAAATGCAAAAAAAAAAACAGCATTTACATTTTTTTTCGTCACAACTTTACTGTAATTTTTTTTAACACACATACATATAGATATATATTATTAGCATAAAATGATTGTCTAACATTTTTCATATGATCTCAGTTAAGATTACCATTTTCATTTGTTGAAAATTTGTACAGTTAAATGTTAAATTAGAAGTATTATTTAGGCACATTATATTATGAAATTTAGACGTTTAGATTAAAGAAAGCATAAAACTTGATACCTTAATTTATCTTTCAGAAATCCATTGACATGAAGACTTTAAAGAAAAAAATATAGTGTATACTTGTTTTAAAAACAAAAAGGCAAATAATAAAAGTTACATTGTTTTTCTTCTTATTAGGACAACCTCCATGATCAAACAAAAAAAAATTCAATCACCCCCCCCCCACACTCTTTTATTCAATATAAAAAAACCCAGTATCACATGTCAGCATTCTCTGTTTCAATTTTAAGATTAATAATAAATCAACTACTTAACATGAATAAAGTTTTTTTTTTTAAAAAATAATAATAATAAATAGAAAATATGTGTAATAATTTACTGATTTTCATATTTTGATTGTTGTTTCTACCAGAAGTTAAGAATAATAAATATTTTATTTGCCAAGTTTTATTATCTATTTTACTTTTAAAAGTTAATAAATAAATTGAATATTTTAATAAATAAAATTAAAGATCTAAAAAGTCAACATATACACCCATGCATGCACCCTCACCTAAGAGTGTAAAACTAATCTTATTTAAGGCAAGCTTCTTTTAATAATCCACTTCAACTTTAAATAACTAAATGATATTAAATTATTTTAAGACTTAACTGAAGTATAAATTATGAGGGTGATTATATGAAATAATTTTAACTAACTCATCAGCAATTTAGTAACCCAATAAATTTTCAACATTAAAATATCCATTCAGCTAGCCTTCTTTCTTTCTTTTTTTTAACTTTTATATTTTTTTTACATTATGAACTCACACTTTATTAAGTTTTAATTACATATGAATAGCAGTTATATATTTTTTAAATATCTTTTATTAGATATCTATAAATATATGAGATATTGCTTATTAAGTGAGACCATTTTATTTACATATTGAATGATATAGTTTTATGTCTTTAGTTATTAGTTTTATTTTATCTTTTATTTTTTTTATGACTGAGTATTATATACTGCAATGTTTAAAAATGTCTTAATAAAATCAGGTGGCATATCACATGGTTACAATATATATATATATATGTCAACAGATGGCGTTTTACTAAAAACACCATCAAGCGTATGTTTACATAAACGTCAGAGCATGCATTCACTATCTCTAACTTTAATTCCACTTTCAGATCATGATTTAAAGCTATTTGCTATCATCAGTGAAAGACAGGAATTTTAGAAACTAGATCTAAACACAAACTCTGAGCATTTATGAAACAGTTGCTATTCAGCTTGCTAGTGTGAATCTTTTAGACATGTAATGTCTTCAAACTCAGAATAGCAAGCCAGATAGCTACATGGGTCTGATCACAGTTCAGCATCACCACATAGTAGAAGCCTCTGCAATATATATCATTGCTAGAAAGACCTCAAAGGTACATTTATGAAAAACAAAAAACAAGTTACAAACTTGCTAATGCTTGTATTTATGTCAACAGATGGCGTTCTACCAAAAACATTGTCAAGTGTATGTTTACATAAACATCAGAGCATGCATTCACTATTTCTAACCTTAATTCCACTTTTAGATCATGATTTCAAGCTATTTGCTATTATCGGTGAAAGACAGGAATTTTAGAAACTAGATCTAAACACAAACTCTGAGCGTTTATGAAATAGTTTCTATTCAGCTTGCAAGTGTGAATCTTTTAGACACGTAATGTCTTCAAACTCAGCATAGCAACTTGTTTTTTGTTTTTCATAAATGTACCTTTGAGGTCTTTCTAGCAATGATATATATATTGTAGAGGCTTCTACTATGTGGTGATGCTGAACTGAGATCAGACCCATGTAGCTATCTGGCTTGCAATGCTGAGTTTGAAGACATTAGGTGTCTAAAAGATTCATGCTTGCAAGCTGAATAGAAACTGTTTCATAAACGCACAGAGTTTATGTTTAGATCTAGTTTCTAAAATTCCTGTCTTTCACTGATGATAGCAAATACCTTGAAATCATGATCTGAAAGTGGAATTAAAGTTAGAGATAGTGAATGCATGCTCTGAAGTTTATGTAAACATACGCTTGACGGTGTTTTTGGTAGAACACCATCTGTTGACATAAATACAAGCAATAGCAAGTTTTTAACTTGTTTTTTGTTTTTCATAAATGTACCTTTGAGGTCTTTCTAGCAATGATATATATTGCAGAGGCTTCTACTATGTGGTGATGCTAAACTGAGATCAGACCCGTGTAGCTATCTGGCTTGCTATGCTGAGTTTGAAACATTACATGTCTAAAAGATTCACGCTTGTAAGCGGAATAGAAACTGTTTCATAAACGCTCAGAGTTTATGTTTAGATCTAGTTTCTAAAATTCCTGTCTTTCACTGATGATAGCAAATAGCTTGAAATCATGATCTGAAAGTGGAATTAAAGTTAGAGATAGTGAATGCATGCTCTGACGTTTATGTAAACATATGCTTGATGGTGTTTTTGCTAGAACGCCATCTGTTGACATAAATACAAGCGTTAGCAAGTTTTTAACTTGTTTTTTGTTTTTCATATATATATATTGTATATTATCAAAACTTGCATATATTTTTCTCATCGTTTATAGGAACATTATAAAATATCATTAATAATATTTTCTTTATTCACTCTCTTATTATTTTAATAACACTAACATAAATGTAATGATAAATTAATTCACATCATTATTTCAAAGTTGAAAAACAAGAATAAATTTTCTTCATGTTGAGATCTCAGTCTTATGAAATTTTATTGACTTAATTAATATTTTTAAAGTCTCTATTGAAATATCAAGATTGCTATTGTAGAAACCTCTATTGAAATATTTATTTCCATAAGTTTGCCCTCATAGTTTTATTCTTGTTATTATCACTAATTTGAAATTTTCATTGAAATGTTTATTTTATATATATTTTCCCTTCTCTTTTATTTCTAGTTGTTCTTATTATAAATTTTCTTTGATGACATCATTTTTATTTTATTGAATATTGGAAAATAACAATTATGGATTTTTAATTATGAGACACTGGAATGTTTCTTTTATTGTTTTAAATAAATTCAACAGTGTGTTAATTAGATTTTATTGTTTTTTTTAATAATTATAATAGTGTTTATTATCCTGTTTTACATTGCTCAATAACTTCAAGTTTTGATATTAAAAAATAGGTTCTTGGTAAGTTATTTAATTTAGCTTTAAACAATGCATTTCATCTCCAGTTACCCAAATTGTTTTTTGAATTCTGTCTCAAACCTCCAAGTTGTTAATTTCAGATAAGTAGTTCAATTTAATGCATAATAAATTAATGAGATTACCTTCACAATATACCATATATTTTTTAAATGTTTTATTTTCTTATCAATAGAGTATTCAATTATATTCCAAAATGATATTAAAATGTCAGTTTAATTTATTGTACTACAAAGTAAAAACAAATCTACTATTTCCTGTTGGTAAATTCATATGAAGCTTAATGAAACCTTGATATTTGATGGATATCAACATGCCTTATCTTACTGATGTACTAACAATGAGGAGACAATGTCAAAAATGAAGCCATACAGAAAAGAAAATCACACTTAGGAGTCATAAGAAGTTTATGTTTAATTATATTTATAAGGAGGTGTTGAAAAGATAATTTTATTATATGGTAATGATAAATCCTCAAAAATATAAACTATTATGGGATTTTTATACCCATGTTATCTTGAGGAGAATCATTAAAAATTATATGGGAAGAGACCTCATATTTAAAAAAAAAGAAAAAAGACTGTATGCAAACTAACCAATGCGTGAAAATGAGCTGTATACTTATGAATTTTCTACCTATTATCTGAAATATGTCATTTACAATATATCTTATACTAATTTTTAAAAGACTGAATAAATATTAAATATTTTACAAATGCTGTGCAAATGAAGAGAAAGTGTTTTCAATGTAGTATGAGAAGCTTTTATTGTTAATCTGAAGACTGACATAAATTGAGATACTGCAAGATCTCAAGTGATAGTTATAAAACTTATCTGACAGCCAAATCTAAACACACAACAAAGATTTTATAAGAAAAGGGCAGCCATCCTTTCCTCTTCACAAATTAAAATGTTAGTCTGATGAAGAAGTCAACATTCAATGTTATTTTGAAATGCTTATTAAAACCTAAAAAAAGTATTATTTGAATGGTAAAAATTCTATAAATCTTACAAGTAATTAATAGTTGAGTATGTGCACATGGGAAAAAGAAAAAAAAAATCTTAAAATTAAAAAAATTCTGTATTAAAAGTTAATAACAGCTAGATGCACATATATATGTGAAAAAATAATGTTGAAATGACAGAATTATTGGTTAAAATTTTTAAAGTGATAGATGATATTTTATAAAGTTTTAACAAGTGTTTCCTGAAAAAAATATTTTGTAGTGATTTATTAAAAGCCTGGATAAGCAAGAAAAATATTTAAATGGAAAAGAAGTTACCTGGTGAAATAATTCATTTTATTGTGAACTTTCCATGAAATTTGTGTTCTCTTTGATGAACAGAATGAACTTTATTAGGAAAAACTGTTATCAAGAAAAGATAGACAAAATTTTCATTAGATTTTAATTGATATTTTTGTGTTTTTTAGAATTCAGAATATGCAGAGAGTGGGGGGAAGAAAAAATATTTGTTAAGTGAAGTTGAATCATCATGGATTTTATTGTTATTATTTGCTATTTAAAAAAATATGAATTAATATTTGTTTTAGAGATAAGATTTATTTAGATATTTTAATGTTTTACAATAAAGAAAAATAAATACATGAAATAAAATTTTAAATGTTCTGAAAAGGTAATATGTTTATAACTTTTTATATGCAGGGACATCAATCACAAGGATGGATTGGTCTCATTAGTCCTAAGGTGTAGGATCATGGTAAAATTATTATTTATATGTCTTGATATTTGATATGTGTGTTTATTTATCAATGTAAGTGCTGAGTTAAGATAACTAAGATGTATGCTTAGTTTATTATTAATGAAGTAATAATTGATTTTTGAAACATCATACAAAGTCTAGAAATATAATATGTAATATATCTAAATATATTTTAGATAATTTGAGAATGCAAAAGTATGAATATTGTATATTGTGTTTTTGAAACATCATGTTTAACTATGAATATCTGATTCTAGACCATATTTTAGATGCAAATTAATAGGTTGATTTCGGAATTATTTTATAAAAAAGTATTGGAATGAAAATGTTATAAAGGTGAACTATTTAAAATCATTTGTGAGTACATTATTTGAACATTCTTGATATTATATTGAATATTTTTGAAATGCAGTTTAGAAATTATTTATATCTAGTTGATAAAACTTATTTATGATATTGAAGGAAGTATTCCGAGAGTAGACAATAAATAAAAGTGGTTCAGGATAGTAGTAGATTTGAAAAAATAATCCTGAGTAATAGGGATGTTGGAACATATTTTTGTGTGTTGATGATTAAAATACAGTTAACATAGTCCTATATATTGGTATTTCATGGTCAGTACTGTTTTTTTCACAGATCAGTAAGTGCTTAGCTAGAAGCCATGACATAAATTTAAGATAGACACAAGAATATGTGGTCTTAAGCTTTGCAACTAAGATATTATATTACTTGTTTGAATTATTGTAGTTTTTGTGATCCTTACTTTAATCACACTTTACCAACACTAGATATTGCATTGTAATTGTTATAGTTATAAAATTTTTGAAGAATAATGACTAGACTATAAAATGTTGTTAGAATTTATTGAATGCAAGAATAGAAAAAGATTTATCACAAATGGTGCTTATTTAATATGAAGTAAAGATAGTGGAATGATTTAACATTTCTGATAGCAATAATAAAAGATTACTAGAATATCAAATACATATTTTGATTATGAAAGGTGGATGAGATTGACATCTGCATATTAATGTGATTCTAACTTATATATATATATATATAATGAAACTTAAATATATTCCAAACAACGGTAAACAATTTATAATACAATACAAATTAAAACTCAATAAAAACTCATAAAGAAATATTTTCGATTATATTCATAATCATTTTCAACTCAACTTTCAAAATGGAATCATCTATTACCAACCGGAAACACATGTCAATTTAAATATCCCACAATTCATTAATTCTAACAGCAGACAGTCAGCAAATGTTAGGATTAATGAATTGTGGGATATTTAAATCAACATGTGTTTCCGGTAGGTAATAGATGATTCCATTTTGAAAGTTGAGTTGAAAATGATTATGAATATAATCGAAAATATTTCTTTATGAGTTTTTATTGAGTTTTAATTTATATTGTATTATAAATTGTTTACTGTTGTTTGGAATATATTTAAGTTTCGTTATTGTATTATTGATATTAGCGGACATTTATTTTGTTTTATATATATATAATTTTAGATTATTTGCAATAACCTGCTTATTCTAAGGAATAAGATAAATTAAGTAGGACAAAGTTATAGAGTTATTATAGAAATTTTGTAGTATATAACTTACTAAATAGAGAACATATTTTTACTAATGGTTGTATCTTTCTTTATCACCATATGATGATATTAATGAGTTACCTGGATAATAAAATATTTTTTATTGAAATATGTATAAAAATATATTTAGAAATAATTGTATGTATCAAACCCTAGTAGTTATTAATATTATTTTGAAGTTATAATAGTGGTAGATATTACTATGATTATATTTTTTAAGTATAGAAATAGATGTCATTATTTAGGAATATTTTAGTCCTAGTAATTATTAAAATGTTTTTTAATAACAATGGTGATGATGAATATTATCATGATAAAATTTTTATAAATGGCAAAAGTATTACTGTTGAGCTGTATTATATTTTATATTCCTTTTATGATAAATAATTGAAGTGAAGACTTTTTTTTATTGTGTAAATATTATTGAATATAAATTTTGTCTTTTAATTTTTTGAATATTTAGATTTATGTAATATTATTTTTTTTGTAAATTTTAAATAATATTTTTTTTTAAATAAATTTGTTAGTGTTGTTTTAAAATTTATATTACATCTTGAGAGTTTATTTATTTGTTAGATCCTAGTGATTATTGATCTTCTCCATACACATGCATTGTAACAATTAATTTTATATTTACAGTAATGCAAATGATCTATAAGAGATGTATTATGATTATTAAAATTATAATTGTGGAGTATATTATTATTGTTAAACATGAAAACTGTATCATGCCAATTTATTACTTATCAGATATGATAATTTTATCAAAAGATTTGATATTTCTTAAGATGCCACATAAAAAGTATAATAAAAAATTTTAAAGAATAATATAATATGAAAATATTTTTAAATTTATTATAGATAATGAATATCATGTTTATAAGAGTCTATAATTTTATTTATGTTTTATTGATGGGAAAAATAGAGTAGTTGTGTTCTATAATAACATCATGAAGTATCGTATTTTGTTTATCATTGTTGTTGTGGTATAGTTAAGTATATGTAAAAAAAATTCCACTATACATATCTATATTATTTAATGTATAATTATTAGAGCAAGATAAACCTGAGGTAATACTAATTTAAAGAGATAGATTAAAATGATGATGTTTTAAGAATTCTATGTATTGATGTATTGTTATTATATTTCATAAAATAGTATTATTTATTTTAAGATAATTTTGTAATTGTTAATTAAAATTTATTTAGTGCAATATATGAAACATGAGAATATTGCAGATAGTTTTAAGAAGTATGTAGAAATGTTATTCCTATGCAATTGAGAGTGTATCTTTTGAGGTATGTTCTTAATGTTAAACTAACTGTGTACCTTGATAAATGCTTTGTGTTGAGTCGCACAATTTTTTATTATTTTTATTGAAGTATTTTTATTAGTAAAGTGAGCTAGTCATATTTTAATTAATGTAATGATAAATGAGGTGGGTATTTGATTTGAATCTTTAGTTACTTGATATTTAATTTATGTTTTGACTTTATTTCAGTTATTAAATTCATATTATTTAAGTATAAATTTTCCAGATGTAGTATTCAAATGGAAATGAGCTATTTAAAGTATTATATTAATTAAACAAAGGGTAATCATGTGATGTTTAGTGGTTTAACACCAATCCTGCCTAATAGGATAGTGGTGGCTATGGTTGTAAAAGAGCCAAAGACACCAAAATGTATGGGTGCTGAACTGAGTTCAGACCCATATGACTATATAAGCTATTGAGCTTAGATTGAAAATATTTTTGTGTTTTCAATTTCATTCTCATAGTTTTGTAGTTAAGTAGAGATAAAAGGTGTTTGCTAGAGGGTTGCATTAGACCCTAAGATCTAGATGCAGTGCTCTCAGATCCAAAGCTCCTCACTGACGAAGGCCACAAGCCAGAAACTAGTCTGGGGATATTGGTGGCTATGGTTGTAAAAGAGCCAAAGACACCAAAATGTATGGGTGCTGAACTGAGTTCAGACCCATATGACTATATAAGCTATTGAGCTTAGATTGAAAATATTTTTTGTGTTTTCAATTTCATTCTCATAGTTTTGTAGTTAAGTAGAGATAAAAGGTGTTTGCTAGAGGGTTGCATTAGACCCTAAGATCTAGATGCAGTGCTCTCAGATCCAAAGCTCCTCACTGACGAAGGCCACAAGCCAGAAACTAGTCTGGGGATATTGGATGAGTAGGCATTAGATAGGGATTTTATGCACAAGCCTTCTGGCATCCATTGATTACTCTGTTTAGCACAGGTGGCAATACTGTATGGAGAGTTTTGCTCTGTTTATCAACAATTAATGTGCTAGTATAGGAAATGTGATGCTTAATGGTTTAATACCAATCCTGCCTAATAGGATAGTGGTGGCTATGGTTGTAAAAGAGCCAAAGACACCAAAATGTATGGGAGCTGAACTGAGTTCAGACCCATATGACTATATAAGCTATTGAGCTTAGATTGAAAATATTTTTTGTGTTTTCAATTTCATTCTCATAGTTTTGTAGTTAAGTAGAGATAAAAGGTGGTTGCTAGAGGGTTGCATTAGATCCTAAGATCTAGATGCAGTGCTCTCAGATCCAAAGCTCCTCACTGACGAAGGCCACAAGCCAGAAACTAGTCTGGGGATATTGGATGAGTAGGCATTAGATAGGGATTTTATACACAAGCCTTCTGGCATCCATTGATTACTCTGTTTAGCACAGGTGGCAATACTGTATGGAGAGTTTTGCTCTGTTTATCATATATATATATATATATATATATATATATATATATATATATATATATATATATATATATATATATATATATATCGAGTTATGCATAATTCCATTGATTAGGTATATATATATATATAAGTTGCTCTTCCGATCTTAATTATTTTCCTTTCTCCCATTCATAAAGAGCCGAGAGGTCAGCGCAGTTGCTTGTAGACAGTTGTTTCGGGTTCACTTTCTGGCTGATGCTTTGACATATAAACGATTTTTTTTTCAATAATTTTTCCCTTATTGCTTATTTTATTTATCTCACACATTTTTATTGGACTTTATAAAATGGCTGTAGACTCATTTAAGAATCTGTACATATTTAATCTTTTTTTTTTTTTACAAATCATGTTATTTTAGAACTAATATATTTGTGTAATTAATATGTGAGTAAATGGTTGGTGGAATAAATCCCTCCCTAATAGCCAAAATGTAATGTCGTTTTCTCACATTAACTCTAGATTGGTCAATTAAATATATCAAAAGATACATATTAAGCATGGAAGATATAAATGTCATTGCTTTCTGAAAAAAATTTATTTTTGAAAAATGGAAATACATTACTAACTTTTTTTAAAACTAGTATGTTATATATAGGGTATATGAGCACAGACTTTCATATGACCCACCACTCTCCACACTATCATAACACTGTACACTCGAACACATATATGTTGAAAAGATAAACCATCATCAATATAGGTATTTCACGCTAAACCAGCAATCATCAGTTGGTCCAGATTACCATCTCTACACATATATGTCATAAGTGCTCAGATATATATCAAGATAGCCAAACCTCATACTTTAATGGACAGGCTTCAATCTACTCCACACTCCAACTCTTCAACCATCCATCCAATTGAAAATCTGATGATGGAATGTTCAAAGGTCACCCTGAGGCTGAGATTCTTGTCACACCCATGTTGACCTAAGGTCAATCTGACCCCTCATGTACAGGTCATAATCCATTTAATACATATACAAAGGATGGGCAGACATATCTATTATGTAATAACTGAAACACAGTCTTATTATATACCTGTGTCCACATATGTAATATATAGGGTGTATGAGTACAGACTTTCACACGACCCACCACTCTCCACACTATCTCATAACACTGATAC
>JAQFVV010009501.1:0-12225 GCA_028023455.1 Epiperipatus broadwayi | reverse complement strand
TGTGCCATTACAATTTAGTCACTAGCTAAATTTATAGTAATGTGCATGTAGAAAAGGTAAACCAAAAATCATCATCACAATTTTATATAACCATAAAAGAAGCTGTAGGGCATCCAAGTTCAAACCCTTCCAGATCAAAATTTCAAAAGCTTTAAACAGAAAGAGAATGGGTCAACAATTACATGCTTTACTTGTTTGTGTGTTGATAGAAAGGTAATACACACATTTAAACTATTTAATATTTAATTTTTCTTTAAAAAGCAAAGTTATAATGCATACATATAGGCAATGTATGTGTAAATTATTTAATTGTTTTATATTTCAAATATTAAACATTTTTAACTTTCTTTAAAACTAACCTATGCTTGATCAATTCTAATATTTTATTCTATACTTTTATTTTGCTTTTCTTTAATTATAAGTGGGATTTAAAAGTTACAGATTTAATTAAATAATTGGGTTATAATTACTAAGCTAGCAATTATATTATTTAAGGTTGGTTTATGAATGATTTGAAAGAATGAAAGATGTGTGTACATTACATACAAAAATTTACATTTCCTAAATATTGAAAGAAAAGGAAGTATTAAATCTGTCAAATTATTTTTTTTGTACAATTTTTTGTTAAAAGAGGAAATCTGTTTAATCAGATATCGATCTTTGTAGCAATTTTTTTTTTGTAAATGATTGTTTCACTTTGGAAGCTTATAATGGCTCAGAGCTCTAATTTTGAAATTGTCTTATCTCAAGATCTAAAGAAGGAAGCTCAAAGATTTGAAGTGTTACCTGGATGTTAAAAAGAAAAAAAAACAAAAGAAAGGAAATAAGAATTGAGTCTATTTTTTTTTTAAAACAAAAGTGTCTGGAAAAAGGATTAAACTTTTCAGTTGAAAAATAATATAGTTGAAAATAAATTAGAGATCTAATTAAAACAAATTTGTCCAAAAATAGCAAGTGATGCTATCTCTGATTGGTTAAGTTAGCTAAAAATTGGATATAAAAAGCTGTCTTGAATTATTATTAGGATTATTGTGATTGATTCAGATTATTAAACTATCAAATTTGAATGTTGAAAATATAAGAAATGGCAGGCTAGAAAAATTATATGTATGTCCCATTTGCTGGACCATCTGGAGGAAGCTGCACATCACATAGGAAAGAAAAGATGTGTCTAAAATAATATTCTACACCTTTCAACTGACCAGATAAATAAGATGTTTTAATAGAAGGAAGAAAGCATTCATCTGCATTCAAAGAAGATGAATTAATCTACTGATAAATATTAATCATCAAGTCCAATTAATTGTTACAACAACTGATTTTAAACTCAAGAAAATTTACAAATGTGAAAACAACTGCTGTGTTTCATCCACATGCTTGACAGGAAGAGAAGAAAAATTAATATAATGATTTCCAAATTATCCACTAAAGCAAATAACCTCAATAGAGTCACCATCATCAAATAGTTATACACCTCAGGAAAGAGATTGTTCCCACATAAAACGGAAATGGTAGCTGCAGAAATATAAACCTTATACAAGACAAGTTTGAACCCTTGGAAATTCGCCACAAACAAAAGATCGGTAATATGACTTTTTATATCTATTTTCTTTATGATATCAGTCTTAATAAACATTTTAGCAATAAAGTGGTATATTTTTATTTAAAGAACTTTTAAAGACTATTCAGATCGATTAAAACAAGAATGTCTTACTAATAATAACTTTGAGCTTCATAAATTATCTTGAATGTATCAAAATTATATGTTTATTAATTTTACAGTTATGAAATATGAATATGTAAAACAATTTTTTTTTTATGGTATTATGATTTTAGTTTTAACTGATATATTATTATTATTTTGGTTTTTAATAATATTTTGTTATTATGGGATAAAACACGCACATACATAATAATATTTTTATATGTGTATAATTGGGAGTGAATGTGAAATAATGAGTAGTATTAGAATATTAGATTATTTTGTTTCAAGTTCAGTATAGATTTCAGCGCTTGGAAGGGAGGGGGAGAAAATAATTTAAAACTCTTATCTAAAACTTGCTCTTTCAATTTTACTAACAATTTTTTTTACATTCTATTTACATGTTGGATTTTAAAGTATGTGTGCCAATGAGCAGATAATATTTTTTTTTAATACTTTTCTCATGGAGTGAAAATCATGGTCAATGTGACGTTCAACTTAATACAAAATACATTTGAAGGGAAAGGGGGAAGAACTTAAAATTAATCTGAGGATTGTTATATAATCAATTATTATTATTATTCATGTCAATTTTCATATTTATCTAGAAATTTTTATGTATATGTTAGAAATGTGGTAATAAATATTAGTTTGTTTTATTAAACGAGGCGTATATATTTCATTAAGTGTAGTCTTGGTTAAGTGTGATTATTCATCATCATCAATGGTTGAATATTAGTTATTTAAGATATAAGTAAATATGCTAAAATTAAGCAATAATTAGGAATTTCTTTATAAAATTAGTTTTATGTTTAGGCTTAGTCCTAGAGCTGTAGTTGAAACCCTTGTCATTATTGTTATTATTATCATCATCATCATCGTCATCAACGTTTTAATTAATGATCTGTTTAACTGTTTAAAGGCCATAAATAAATATTAATTTTATAATATTTAGTGATCTCTTAGTATTATTATAACCACATCCCATCATCTATTTCATGCAAGGATGAGTGAATTGCCATCTTAAATTAGTTATATATAATCTGAGCTAGTGAACTTATAAAAATATTGAAACACATTTGTTATGTTAAGATCTGAGAAATGATTTATGTTCAATGAACTCCACTTTGGTTTAAAGATGTTTTACTTTTACCTAAATATTAGTGCTTATAGTGATATGGCTCAAAAAGCAAAATCTTCCATTTTATTATAAATAAAGTACCAAGAAGGGATTCAAACCCGGTACATGTGAAAGGTTATCAGATATAACCGTGTCTAGATTCAGATAATCTAGTGGCGCCCTGCTAGACCATATTCACTTAGTATTTGTTTAAACATGCACTTAACATCAAACCAAGAAATGAAAGTGGATAAAACCTACTGCCTGTATACCTGAGTTATTAATACATTGCTATAATAATTTGCTTATAATTCTTGATATTTGGACTCCTTTACTCAGATATAATAATAGTTATTTGTTCTTCATTTAATTATGTTACAATACATATACTTCAAATAGATGATACTTTTAAAAAATTATATAATCTACAAAATAGAATATATTTAAATAAAGCAAAAGCAATTCTACTGATCAAATAGCAATTAGACATTTAGAATTCTTATGTTATTAATCCAACGCATTCTTCTTGTTCAATAACCTACTTTTGAAAAAACAAAAAACAAATACGTTGCCTTAAATGTCTTCTATTTAAATTTTATTCTAATAGAAGTCTATTAAAAATTTTTTTTGATCAATTATACTATTTCATTGTATCATCATTTTCTTTTCAGTCTTTTTGAATGACATCTATTAACCAAAAACCATGTCAACTAATCGGCTTAATTCCGTATTCTGGGAAGAGGGCATCCAATATTCAGATGATAAACATTTAAAATGAAGAGAAAATAAAGAAATAGAAATATCGCATATAAAGATCCCATTTGGATATAATAAAGTTTTATAATATCTAGAATTTAACAAAAAGTCATTCAATGTATGTATAAATACTTTTCAATTAGGAAAGTTTTTAAAATGCCAAATGATTTTTAAAGTAAGAAGCAGCTACAACATTAATCTGATCATTAGTAGACAATGTTATGAGATACATGTCTACATAAAACTATTACAAACAGCATTAAGTAAATAAATCTTTATTATAATGTAAAAACAGTTTGTTAAAATGGCAGAAGTTATTTTAACTTTTGAATTATATAATAAAGTGACAACTTTATTAGATCTCCAAAAAATATAATGTATGCAAAAAATGTAAAAAAAAAAAAGTGCAAATAACGAAGCCTGCAAATAAAAGTAACCTAAAAAATAAAAACAAATTAATATTAAAGTTTAAGAGTCTGTTGCTATTGTATAAAAAAAAATATATATATATATAAAGCTGCACCAGTGGAGAGATGAATTTACAATATTGAAACTACCAATCCAAATATGAATGCCTATCTAAAATCATATGTACTCTGCAGTTTGACACAGTTGATAGTGTCAGACTTGAGATGAAGAGGCCCTGGGATTGATTCTGGCATTCACAGATCTGGCGTTTGAACTTCTTATGACCTCCTGAGCAATAAAGCCATATGCCTTTTTTTTTTAAAAAAAAAAACAAACCCCAAAAAACATATAACTTATTAATTTGAAAACTGTAAAAATATTTTGGACTGTTGAATAGTTAGGTGTATTATAAAGAGTAGAACTACAGAAGAAAATAATCTGACTTAATGCATAAAATGTTATTTTTGGTAGATAGCTATGATAATATTGCCTACATCATTTTTAAATACTTAAAAAAGATATACAGATTTTTAATACATATATCTGACAAGATTTTTTTATTAGTTTCCTCAATATAAAAAAATGATCTAAATTAAAAAAACAAAAGCCTGATAATATGTTAACTAAGAAATATAATTTTTCTCACCCATTATATGACAAATATCATTTAAGTCTCATAGTGTTAACATGTAAATCATTTTAACAATCAAAAGCAAATTGGTTTCTGCACAAAATTTTAAATGGCAGTTGAAAGTAATTTTGATTCATTTATTAAAATAAGTAAAATCAAACTAACCTTACAGCCAACGGCAAATGCTTTTAATGGATTACTGCAACACAACGAATTAACACCAGTCCGAAAATCATTCATAAATTCTCGATAAAGCTTTTTTTGAATTGGGGACATACTTATTTGCAAAATATGTTCTTCTTTTTGTGGAAGAGTGAGTCGCAAAATGGAATGCCCCCTCCTATAATAATCAAATGAAAAAACATTCTTAGAAAGAAAATTCTCATTAAGTCAACATATATATTTATACGATTTCATTTATTGTATCAACCATAGAATGTAATTTAAAACCTTCATGGTCGAGTAATTTTAATATATGTATATATATATTAAATGATAAATATTCACAGAAATATAAACATATAAGTTCATTCATACGTGCATACACATACAAAATGTACAGATTTACTTTTCAGCTTTATAAATGTGATGAAGAAACTATAATATACAATTTATATTCTAAAAAAATTGAAGAAAAATATAGATATGTAATATATATGCATATTAACACACATAAAAATAAATTACCAATTTTATTTAGAACATATTTCCAACAAATATTACTAACATTATTTCTTTAATAACTTTATATTTGTTCATCACAAATTTAGTTATCACATTATTTTTACCATCAATGAATGAAAATTAATTATATAAATAAATAGCACAAAATAATTTATGGTTATTGTATAAATTTAAGCATGTCTTTGTGATATTGTAACAAATATATAAAGAAAAAAATAAATATTAACTGAATAATACTGATTTATTCCCTCCTAATAATATTCTGATAATATATAATAATAAAATTAATGAATATAAAAGATAAATAAAAAAACCATTTCAGAATAAAAAATTTAAAACTACAAAGTACTCTTTATTTATATAAAGCTAATATGAATTTCTGTCTGATTAAAAAATATTTTGTATCTCCAATGATCTTTGCAAAATACTGTTTTAAAAGAAAAATACACACAAAAGATGAGATTATATTGAAATAAGGTTTTAATTATGGGTGACTACATTCTTAGAATAGACATGCCATTTCCATATCTAAGACTTAGTAATCACATCTGTGTAAATTTTATTTATTGATAACATATGAAGCCATCAAAAGCTGTTATTATTATTCACCGGATCTAGATATTGAAGACAAACTTTCTCACAGATGTCAAAAATGTTCTAATTAAAAAAATAATGTAATTTTTTAGTATTAAACTTTAAAACTGAATGTAGAATTATGGTGATAGATATCATTCAAATTCAAATCTGAAATGGGTAAGTTCAGAGTAAATCCACAGATTAAATGGTAATGAAATCAACAATCAATTTTAAGAATTACAAAAACAAATTCTAGGACTTTTTAATAAAAGTTAAAAAAATAATGAAATCATGTGATGTGTGATGCACTGTGACTTCTCCTTAAACAAAGTCAGGAATCTCTAAGCAACTATGCCCAGAGAAACCCGTTAGCTACTTTACCTTCCCATTCCATTCCCCACCCTAAGTTTTCCTATAATCTGCACCACCCCATTTCCACAACATAATCTTTGTCAACTCTATGGCCTTTATATCTAAATCCCCCTTATCTTTGCCCAAACCCAGCATAAAAACCAATAACCCACTTTCTGTATAATCACTCTGTTTATATTTAGTCTTCCATAACTTCATTATTTGTACTCTTTCTGCTTTCAAGCATTTACATTCAATCAACATATGCCTAATATTTTCTATGCCTTCCTTA
The DNA here is from genome assembly GCA_028023455.1 of Epiperipatus broadwayi. Taxonomy (NCBI): domain Eukaryota; kingdom Metazoa; phylum Onychophora; class Udeonychophora; order Euonychophora; family Peripatidae; genus Epiperipatus; species Epiperipatus broadwayi. The sequence goes on along the minus strand of JAQFVV010009501.1, from coordinate 5,705 downwards.
CACAATTTGCAGACTAAATCACCCATATTTTTCCACTTACATGTATGTTCTCTTTGCTAAAGATCCCATTTGAATCTTAAACAATAAACTACCTTCCATGCTATTATCATAAATTAACTCGCACCCAATGTTCTGTTTACTTCTATATTTATTTAAACTCTTTTTACTCTCCATACTAGTTCTCCATCTCTCCAACTCCCTATTCTTTATTAATGCATCTACTCTTTTATCCCATTCCTTACCACTATAACACTCAACAATCCTCCTAACCCAATCATCCCACCTTTTGTACAAGTATACTGAAATAAATTCTTTATCCAAATCTGCATACCACGTTACCTTTCTCACCCATCTTGTTGCCTGCCCTTTACTCGTAACCCAATTAAATATTATTTTGGTTACTCTTTTATTATCCATAAACTGCAACCTACCAAACATTTTCATTTTACTTTTTGCATCTCTCATATAACTTGACCATCCCATTTATTTTGCTGACACTGCCATCTAGTATCTATTGATGTACTATGTTGCACATTTTGGTTTTAAAGTTGAATGAAGATGATACTGTAGTGTAACTATATGTAAGATGAAAAAGTTAGTATGATGTAAAGTAAATAATAATTGAATAATCTATTGCTTAGGAATTCATAACTTTTCACACATAGGAAGTGATAGAATTGAAGCTGCAATCCATGACCTTCACACAGTGTATTGAGGCGATAAAAATATTTTCTTACAAAATCTCTCACTTTTTAATACCCCATAACACACACCATTTTACCCTAATAAATAATTAAGATTTATATAGATACTCATATATGTGACTTGAAAGAAATTTAAGTTTTGCCGATAATCTAGTAGAAAATTTTAAATTTAAGAAGTATTTTTAAAATGTGATGTTGACTTTGCTTGTGGTCATTTACCATAGTGAATTAAGGCAATCTATGAGGGTATTTGATAGTGTGGAATTGGTGTGTTGATCTTGAGGAAAGAAATTAAAATGATGATGAGTATGATGACTACTGCATTAATAAATTTAATAACAAATGTTTAAAGCTAAAGTATTTAAAAGATTAAGTTAAAAATAGATAAAGATATTTTATTAAAATTTAGAAATACATAATTAAAAAGGCGGAATAAAAATATTCTTATTATAAGTGCTTAAATTGGGGATTAATATTTGATATGTGATTAAAATCAAATATTAATCCCAATTTAAGCACTTATAATTTAAAATATTTTTATTCACTTTTAACATATATTTTGAATTTAATAAATATCTTTATCTAATTTTAGCTTATCTTTTAAATACTTTAGCTTTAAACATTTGTTATTAAATTTATTAATGCAGTATTACATCATACTCATCATCATTTTAATATCTTCTCAAGATCAACACAATTCACATATCAAATACTCATAGATTGCCTTAATTAAACTTATGGTAACATTACCACAAGCAAAGTCAACATCACATTTTTAAAATACTTCTTAAATTTAAAATTTTCTACTAGATTAGCACAAAACTTAAATGGTGACCCATATAAAAGGGCACACTATATAAATCTTAATTATTTATTAGGGTAAAATGGTGTGTGTTATGGGGTATTAAAAAGTGAGAGATTTTGTAAGAAAATATTTTTATCGCCTCAATACACTGTGTGAAGGTCATGGATTGCAGCTTCAATTCTATCACTTCCTATGTGTGAAAAGTTATGAATTCCTAAGCAATAGATTATTCAATTATTATTTACTTTACATCATACTAACTTTTTCATCTTACATATAGTTACACTACAGTATCATCTTCATTCAACTTTAAAAACCAAAAATGTGCAACATAGTACATCAATAGATACTAGATGGCAGTGTCAGCAAAAAAATAAATGGGATGGTCAAGTTTTAAGGTGAGATGCTAAATGTAAAAATGAAAATGTTTGGTAGGTTGCAGCTTATGGATAATAAAAGAGTAACCAAAATAATATTTAATTGGGTTACGAGTAAAGGGCAGGCAACAAGATGGGTGAGAAAGGTAACGTGGTATGCAGATTTGGATAAAGAATTTATTTCAGTATACTTGTACAAAAGGTGGGATGATTGGGTTAGGAGGATTGTTGAGTGTTATAGTGGTAAGGAATGGGATAAAAGAGTAGATGCATTAATAAAGAATAGGAGCTGGAGAGATGGAGAACTAGTATGGAGAGTAAAAAAAGAGCTTAAATAAATATAGAAGTAAACAGAACATTGGGTGCTAGTTAATTTATGATAAATAGACATGGAAGGTAGTTTATTGTTTAAGATCCAAAATGGGATCTCTAGCAGTAAGAGAACATACATGTAAGTGGAAAAATATGGGTGATTTAGTCTGCAAATTGTGTAAGGAAGGCATAGAAAATATTAGGCATATGTTGATTGAATGTAAATGCTTGAAAGCAGAAAGAGTACAAATAATGAGGTTATGGAAGACTAAATATAAACAGAGTGATTATACAGAAAGTGGGTTATTGGTTTTTATGCTGGGTTTGGGCAAAGATAAGGGGGACTTAGATATAAAGGCCATAGAGTTGACAAAGATCATGTTGTGGAAATGGGGTGGTGCAGATTATAGGAAAACTTAGGTGGGGAATGGAATGGGAAGGTAAAGTAGCTAACGGTTTCCTCTGGGCATAGTTGCTTAGAGATTCCTGACTTTGTTTAAGGAGAAGTCACAGTGCATCACACATCACATGATTTCATTATTTTTTTAACTTTTATTAAAAAGTCCTAGAATTTGCTTTTGTAATTCTTAAAATTGATTGTTGATTTCATTACCACTTAATCTGTGGATTTACTTCCTGAACTTACCCATTTCAGATTTGAATTTGAATGATATCTATCACCATAATTCTACATTCAGTTTTAAAGTTTAATACTAAAAAATTACATTATTTTTTTAATTAGAACATTTTTGACATCTGTGAGAAAGTTTGTTCTCAATATCTTAGATCCGAAGAGAGTACTAATAACAGCTTTTGATGGCTTCATATGTTATCAATAAATAAAATTTACACAGATGATTACTAAGTCTTAGGGATATGGAAAATGGCATGTCTATTCTAAGAATGTAGTCACCCATAATTAAAACCTTATTTCAATATAATCTCATCTTTTGTGTGTATTTTTCTTTTTTTAAAACAGTATTTTGCAAAGATCATTGGAGATACAAAATATTTTTTTAATCAGACAGGAAATTCATATTAGCTTTATATAAATAAAGAGTACTTCCTGTAGTTTTAAATTTTTTATTCTGAAATGGTTTTTTTATTTATCTTTTATATTCATTAATTTTATTATTATATATTATCAGAATATTATTAGGAGGGAATAAATCAGTATTATTCAGTTAATATTTATTTTTTTTCTTTATATATTTGTTACAATATCACAAAGACATGCTTAAATTTATACAATAACCATAAATTATTTTGTGCTATTTATTTATATAATTAATTTTCCATTCATTGATGGTAAAAATAATGTAAAAACTAAATTTGTGATGAACAAATATAAAGTTATTAAAGAAATAATGTTAGTAATATTTGTTGGAAATATGTTCTAAATAAAATTGCCAATTTATTTTTATGTGTGTTAATATGCATATATATTACATATCTATATTTTTCTTCAATTTTTTTAGAATATAAATTGTATATTATAGTTTCTTCATCACATTTATAAAGCTGAAAAGTAATCTGTACATTTTGTATGTGTATGCACGTATGAATGAACTTATATGTTTATATTTCTGTGAATATTTATCATTTAATATATATATACATATATTAAAATTACCGACCATGAAGGTTTTAAATTACATTCTATGGTTGATACAATAAATGAAATCGTATAAATATATATGTTGACTTAATGAGAATTTTCTTTTCTAAGAATAGTTTTTTCTATTTGATTATTATAGGAGGGGGCATTCCATTTTGCACTCACTCTTCCACAAAAAGAAGAACATATTTTGCAAATAAGTATGTCCCCAATTCAAAAAAAGCTTTTATCGAGAATTTATGAATGATTTTCGGACTGGTGTTAATTAATTGTAGTTGCACTAATCCATTGAAAGCATTTGCCGCTAGCTGTAAGGTTAGTTTGATTTTACTTATTTTAATAAATGAATCAAAATTACTTTCAACTGCCATTTAAAATTTTGTGCAGAAACCAATTTGCTTTTGATTGTTAAATGATTTACATGTTAACACTATGAGACTTAAATGATATTTGTCATATAATGGGTGAGAAAAATTCATATTTCTTAGTTAACATATTATCAGGCTTTTGTTTTTTTTAATTTAGATCATTTTTTTATATTGGAGGAAACTAATAAAAAAATCTTGTCAGATATATGTATTAAAAATCTGTATATCTTTTTTAAGTATTTAAAAATGATGTAGGCAATATTATCATAGCTATCTACCAAAAATAACATTTTATGCATTAAGTCAGATTATTTTCTTCTGTAGTTCTACTCTTTATAATACACCTAACTATTCAACAGTCAAAATATTTTTACAGTTTTCAAATTAATAAGTTATATGTTTTTTGGGGTTTGTTTTTTTTTTTAAAAAAAAAAGGCATATGGCTTTATTGCTCAGGAGGTCATAAGAAGTTCAAACGTCAGATCTGTGAATGCCAGAATCAATCCCAGGGCCTCTTCATCTCAAGTCGGACACTCTATCAACTGTGTCAAACTGCAGAGTACATATGATTTTAGATAGGCATTCATATTTGGATTGGTAGTTTCAATATTGTAAATTCATCTCTCCACTGGTGCAGCTTTATATATATATATATTTTTTTTTATACAATAGCAACAGACTCTTAAACTTTAATATTAATTTGTTTTTATTTTTTAGGTTACTTTTATTTGCAGGCTTCGTTATTTGCACTTTTTTTTTTTACATTTTTTGCATACATTATATTTTTTGGAGATCTAATAAAGTTGTCACTTTATTATATAATTCAAAAGTTAAAATAACTTCTGCCATTTTAACAAACTGTTTTTACATTACAATAAAGATTTATTTACTTAATGCTGTTTGTAATAGTTTTATGTAGACATGTATCTCATAACATTGTCTACTAATGATCAGATTAATGTTGTAGCTGCTTCGTACTTTAAAAATCATTTGGCATTTTAAAAACTTTGTAATTGAAAAGTATTTATACATACATTGAATGACTTTTTGTTAAATTCTAGATATTATAAAACTTTATTATATCCAAATGGGATCTTTATATGCGATATTTCTATTTCTTTATTTTCTCTTCATTTTAAATGTTTATCATCTGAATATTGGATGCCCTCTTCCCAGAATACGGAATTAAGCCGATTAGTTGACATGGTTTTTGGTTAATAGATGTCATTCAAAAAGACTGAAAAGAAATGATGATACAATGAAATAGTATAATTGATCAAAAAAATTTTTAATAGACTTCTATTAGAATAAAATTTAAATAGAAGACATTTAAGGCAACGTATTTGTTTTTTGTTTTTTCAAAAGTAGGTTATTGAACAAGAAGAATGCGTTGATTAATAACATAAGAATTCTAAATGTCTAATTGCTATTTGATCAGTAGAATTGCTTTTGCTTTATTTAAATATATTCTATTTTGTAGATTATATAATTTTTAAAAGTACTCATCTATTTGAAGTATAT
>JAQFVV010009500.1:0-12228 GCA_028023455.1 Epiperipatus broadwayi | reverse complement strand
GTTTGTATATACCATATGTATTAAAACTGATAATTTATTATTCACAATTAATATTTAACCCAATAAACATCACACTTGATCATAATTTCACTTATACTTGCTTATAACTGTTATTAAAACAGGCAAAACTCACTATACTTATTGCCAGACACAGCAAGCTAGAATAATCAATGGATGCCAGAAGGCTTATTACGCAAAAAATCCCCATCTAGTGCCTACTCATTCAATATCCCCAGACTAGTTTCTGGCTTGCCAGCCTTAATTAGTAAAGAACCTTGGATCTAAATTATTGCACCTATATGATTCCTATGCGCTGATGGGCTTGAATTGAAAATATTCAGATGTTTTCCAATTTAAGACTCATAGATTTTATGATTAAGTGGAGATAAAGGTGGCTGCTGGAGGGTTGCATTAGATCCTAAGATCTAGGTGCAGTGCTCTCAGATCAGGCTTTGGATAAGTAAGCACTAGATGGGAATTTTATGCACAAGCCTTCTGGCATCCATTGATTACTCTAGCTTGCTGTGTGTAGCAATACGTATAGTGAGTTTTGCCTGTTTTAATTAATATTTAGTTTAAATTAAATTCAGCAGCATCATGATTATACTGAAGACACAGATGAATTTATAATAAGATAAAAAAATTCTTTACTGAATTGTTCTACTTAAAATCACACATACTGGAAAGACCACTAAAAAATTTCCAAATTAACAATACTGCATCTACATATTAACATATAGAGATAAAGATGCACAAGCAAGACTAAATAAATTCTTTTAAATGTATAAAAAAAATCTAATGCACTTTCCAAAGTGCTTATTTAATGCTATGATAGTTCTTGATTACTTATTAGTTTTCTTCAGATCCCCCATTAAGGTATAATGTTTTTTTACCAACACATACAATAATTTCATCAAATAATACAATTGTTTTTTAGATCTAGAAGAAAACTGTTAGGCTAATTCAAGCTATCACAGGAAATTAAATAAAATAAAATGAAAGTACACTAGGAATCTGGTTTTTAAGATTAGTATATTAATATGATAACTTAAATAGAACTATTATATATACACATATATCTATATATAGCAATATCACAATTAAACCTGTTTTCACACAACCCCACCACTCAGTCTATCTAATAACACTGATACACTCCATGACACATATATGATGAAAAAGATAAATAACCAATATCACATATTTCATGCTAAACCAGCAATCATCAGTTGGTCCGAATTATCATCTCCCACATATATACTATAAGGGCTCAGATATATATTGATATAGACAATCTTCATGCTTTAATGGACAGGCTCCAATCTACTACACACTCCAACTCTTCAACCGTCCATCCAATTGAAAATCTGATGATGGAATGCTTGAAGGCCACCCTGAGCCTGAGATTCTTGTCACACCTATGTTGACCCAAGGTCAAACTGAACCCCACATGTACAGGACATAATCCATTAAATACATTGTAGAGATGTCTGCCCATCCTTGCATTAATAAGCATTAACAAACTTGATTTTATCTACTAATTTTTACTTCTTTATTATTTCCAGTCTATTTCATCATTATCAATCAGACTTTCTTATTTACTTATTACCTTTTTATTTCTATCCTTTAAATCACACATTCTTCCATCTTCTCATCACTTATCTTTATAATAATCTACAGTAACTTTTCTTTAATAATTATTTCCCTTCTGATCTGCTTTCATATCAGACTACAATGTGTTACAATGAATCAATTTTTGTTTTTACTTTTTCTATTTCTCAACATTCTTTTAAAAATACTTGCCTACTTATCAGTTTTATACTTTACTTCACTATAAGTTTGCTATATATGTTATAAACATTATCTATAATTTCCTATTTGTTTCATTTTATTAACCATATAATACAACTCAAAACTTAATTGTTTTATCTATTATTCCATTATCTACTATCTTTCTCCAGATTTTGTATAGTTTTTTATGAACAATTTATTTTTTAATATAAAATCTATTATTAATCAATCTGCTACTAACATGTTGCACCTTTTATCCAACAAAATCATTTTTTTTCTTTTGTTTACATGCATAAAGTTTTTCAATGATCTTTTTTTTTTTGTTTGAACTTTTTTTCCACTATCAAATTGGTTTAAAAATCTCTTTAACTGTGAGATATATATATATATACTTTGTCCAACTAAAAAAATATTCATCACCTGATTTCTATATATTTAATCTTTATCCATTAATTCTTCACACATTTAATTTTCTCTTCTGTTTCTAACCTTCCTTTTTTGTTTCTTAACACTAAGATCAAAATTTACATAATTTTTCCGCTTCTTTAATGTTTTTCAATCCACCTTCATAACTATACATTCTTTTACATTCTTTTCTAAATTTCATTAGCTGATCAAGTTAACACATGTACTCTAATATAATGTTCTCAGCTATTGGTATAATTTACTTATAAACTATTTTGTTCTTTATGCCTCTTTATTAAAATAAATTTAGTATATGCTTTTAAATTATTTATTCTCGTCCATTACACATCTGTCATAGATGCCTATCATATTTAACATTTCATTTTAATCTTTTAACAATACATTTACCCATCTTTTCTGCTTATTCATTATAGTTCTAACTATTCAAGTATCATTCTTATAATATATTATCCAATAATTTTCTGTTCTTAATATAAATAATTCTATCATAGAATCACAAAATTTTATAACTTCTTACTTTTAAATACATTTTCGTTGCAGAACACTCTTTTAAATGAATCAAATATTCAGAAAAAATAATGCCATTGGACTCTTGCTTTTAAAAAAAATATATTTATTATATACAAGTATTGACAATACCTGATATACTCAGACTTTACAAAAATAACTTCACAATAAATGCACGGAACAAATCACAACATTAATATTTTCATAAAATTTTTCATAAAATAATGTAGTGGACAAATACATCTTCACATCTATACTTATCAAAAAAAAAACCCTCTACTTATAGATTTCACAAACCCTTTATTTATAATTAATAATAAAGTCATCAAATAACAAAAATTAATTTTACACTATAATTTCCCGGATTTGTACTTAATTTAAAAAAAGCAAAAACTTTACACCATATTTTCTTATTCTCTAAGTCTATTTCTATAAAAGATATTTAAGGATTTATAATTAAAGATTTAGAGATTTATAAAAAAGTAAAAATTATAAATTGATTTAACACAGTGTGTGATGTAATGCACTATGATTACTCCTTTATGAGAATCAGGAATCTCTCAGCCACTATGCCCAGAGAAACCTGTTAGCCACCTTACCTTCCCTTTCCATTCCCCACCCTAAGTTTTTCCCATATTCTTTATCTTGCTCCATCCCATTTCCACAACATTATCTTTGTCCACTCTATGGCCTTCATATCTAGATCCCCCTTACTTTTTTCCAAACCCAGACTAAAAACCAAGAACCCACTTTCTGTATAATCACTTTGTGATTTATTCTCTCACAACTTCCATTATTTCTACCCTTTCTGCTTGTAGCATTTACATTCAATTAACAGATGCCTAATATTTTCTATACCTTCCTTATACAGCTTGCAGACTAAATCACCATATTTCTCCATTTATGTGTACATTCCCTTGTTGCTAAAGATCCCATTCAAGCCTTAAACAGTAAACTACACTCCTTGCTATTATCGTAAATTAACTCACATCCAATATTCTGTTTACTTCTATATATATTTAAACTCTTTTTACTCTCCATACTAGTTCTCCATCTCTCCAACTCCCTATTTTTTTATTAATGCATCTATTCTTCTATTCCATTCCTTGCCACTATAACATTTAACAATTCTCATAACACAATGATCCCACCTTTTGTATAAGTATACTGACATAAAAAGTTTTTATCCAAATCTTCTGCATACTGTACCATCTTTCTCACAACATCTTGTTGCCTGTCCTTTACTCATAACCCCATTAAATACTATTTTGGCTATTATTATCCATAAACTGCAATCTACCGAACATTTTCATTTTGCTTTTGCATCTCTCATATAAAAACTTGACCATCCCATTTCTCCTTGAATTGTCTTCTTTGCCATTCACACATCTGCATCTAATGCATGTCTTCCTACTTCTTTTGGTAATTTTTCTAAGTAATCTAACACCCCTTTACTAACACATAATGCAGCATTACCATATGTGAACCCTGCTACTGCCACTCCTTCCATACAATTCTTGCTACATCATATTTATTATATGAAAACACTGTTAATTTCTTTATCAGTCCATTTTTTTCTTTCACTTCATTTATCAAGTTTTTCTCCCATTCATGTAAGCAATTTCTCTGATTACTTAAGACAATTCCCAAATAGTTATAACTATTCACCACATTTAACTTTATATCTCCCAATAAAAATTATTTCTCTTCTCTTTCCCCAGTATTTATCATCATTACTTTTGATTTTTCTTCACTAAATTTAATCCCCATTTCTTTACCCACTCTTGTGCATGTCTTCAGCATCACTTCTATATCTTTCCTACTTTCTGGGCACAAGAACACATCATCTGTAAATAAAAGACCCTCTCCATATAGTAGTCTCATTTAGTGCAATCCAGAGTAATCATTGGATGCAAGAAGGTTTGTGCATAAAATCCCTATCTAGTGCCTACTCATCCAATATCCCCAAACTAGTTTCTAACTTGTGGCTTTCATCAGTGAGGAGTCTTGGATCTGAGAGCACTGCACCTCTAGATCTTAGGATCTAATGTAATCTTCCAGCAGTCATATTTTACCTTATTAGTTAACTAAAAAGCTTTGAGTCCAGAATGAAAACAATAATGTCTTCAAGCCAATCTAATTCCATTTGTATGGTCATATAAATCCCAACTCAGTTCAGTATCTAAACTTTCTAGTGTCTTGTTTTTTTAAAAAACTTGATCACCATCATCATATGGACAGGATTGCTATAAAACCACTAAAATATTACATGATCATCATTTCCCTGTGCTTATACAAGCAGTTAAAACAGTAGTAAATGCTCACAAAGTTTGCCAACCAGTGTGTAGCATGTTTAAGCACTAGGAAATGTTGACTTGTGTGATAAAAATAATTTACCAAGTAGTTAAGCATTTAATTTTACTTATTATTTTCTATAATCTTAACCTTTTTTTTTTAATGTATATATCCTATTGTAAGAGAATTAGTAGTAGAATAACAATGAAATGACTTTTTAGATAAACTATAAAATATAATCCAACTTTTTTTAAAAGAGATGCAATTACAAATGAGAATCTGGAAAGAATATAAATTTTAATGTTTATAGAGGCTTCACTTAAGTTTTATTATGCTTATGGCTATTGTACCGGTATAAATCCACCACGCTTACTCATACACAGTACCCGAGTTCAAACCCAGTCCACGTTTAAGAATAAATTCCCAAAACGCCAACTGAATTCAAACCCAAACCCCGGCATGACCAACCGATGATGACTTTACACCAGCACAGGGTTATCCCTTTTCTAGCTCAGCTTAGAACATGGACTAAATTCTTACAGTTAATGATATATAGGTTTATTAGACTATAGATATTGGAATGGTCATTCATGTAACGTATATATTTAAGTTGCCAATACAGACAGTAAGTGGCTAAATAGACTTAGAGAGTAATAAGGTGGAGGACACAAAAATTTAGATTAAATAAAGTGTTTAATAAGCAAAATATAAAGCATATAAATATAGTGTTAAATAAGACAAATAGAAAGCGGATAAATATAGTATTCAACATGAAAATACAAAGCATATAAATATAATGTTAACAGTACGGTAAGACTTCCATGAACCCTCTTGTATTTGGCTACTAGTCTTTAGTAAACGTTTTATTTAGTAAACAAACTTATGCCAATAGCTGGGTAGTTAAATGATTGACGGGTGGTTAAGAGAATCAGAGTATTTGAGCACTGGAAAAATATTTATCTAAAGATTTTTATTAACTTATTTTATTAGAATAGGCTCGAGCCGGAACGTAGACGAACAGTGGAGGTGGTTTTATATAAATACGACATAAAGGATAGATGTGCTGGTGGTTTTATATAAATACAACATGGAAGATAGATGAACTGGTGGTTGCCTGGATTCAAAAGCCCTACAGTAATCAATTGCGGTGCATTAACGGAATACCGGGCGGCTTGTACTTTGACAAGGCTTAATGCCCCCAAGTAGTTCCGGGACACGACAACCAGCCGGGATCATTTCGAACCCCGGTGATCCAAGAGATTACCGGGAAAGAAAACTGCTTTCATTCCCCAATGGTAGAATGACGATGTCGCTGACTTCAGCGAAGGGAAGGCATTGCCACAGACGTGAAGGACGAATACTTGAAGCGGATTTTTAAAAGAAATTATATAAAACCTGGAATCTATTAGTCTGTTTCTACGCCACAGGCTGAGATCCTTACCCCAATAAAACGTAGCGGACTTAAACTGACGGTGACAACAATAATTAGTTAAATTTACTCTGAAACTCTAACCCTTCGGGTTGACAGGCGGTAGCGATAGTATCAAATTATGCAGTGAATTATTTCTCATATTATACATAACATTAATGAACACTTTGAAACTATTATATATATATTTAAGATTGAAACTTAGATTGTAATTATAGGACAAATTAACATAGACTAATAAAGTGATTTAACATTTACTAACTCGGAATGTGAAAGAATATTTAATTCAGAACATGAAATTACTTTTAAATTAAATTGATCATTATTACACACTAGTTTACACAGAGTTGGAAATATTACTATTGGCAATGTTTGTTTATGAAATAAGCAACATAAGAAAATATAAATGCATTCAGTTGAAATATTATTACTATTAATTACAATTTTATAAATGATTTCTAAAGACTAGAGCAGAGGATTAAAAAAGAAAAGAAAATTTACTGACAGGTTAAACAATAGCATTATAAATGATATAAAAACTTACATATGATTCACTTGATTGATAACATTAAGCACGGAAGAAAATTAAAGTTCGTGTAACAAAGTTCTCTTCTTTCTTCATCCAGCTTGGCTTGTGACGAACGTAGGCGCGCATTTTTGAAAGTTATTTGTAAGGCATAGTAAATTTTGAGATTGGAAGTTGGAAATTCTGAAGTATATGAAACATGATCAAACAGCGGCACGAGGATCCATATTGGCGGGCAGAGACCAGCTCCTGGCACTTAGCCCATCAACATTGCGATTCACTGGTAAACTTCTTAATAAGATATTTGAATTATTATTAACTGCTGTGTTGTCTCGAGACTACCTCTCTCAAACACGACCAAAGTTAGAATGTAAGTTTTTTCTAGAATTTGCCACTGCTGACCTTTCCGACTTGTTTTTGTTTTAGGCTCCGCCTACTTTCTCTAGCCTCTAGCGATGCAGCTTGACCAACAATCAATTATCTGTTTTTAGCAATCTTTTAATTTAATATGCCATCTTTAAATCGATACAGTAATTACATATAAAAATTCCTTACTAATTTTGAATACAACTTAATTGCTCTGAACATTTGTGCAATTAGATTTTAATTAAAAACACTGATCAAAGGAATGTGATTTTTGATCAGTATTTTTAAACGACTTTATACAATTTTAAAACTAAAATTTAAAACAAATACGCCCGCACTGAAACTTTAAATTAAATGATATAAATTCACAAACCACGCACACACGAATATTATTTCATGGTTTGTGACATTTATATACGGAAACTTTACATATTTATTTATAAACTATAGAATATATAACTAATTTATATTATAACTTAAAATAGACAAAATCTCACTGCGGGCGAACAGTAGTTTGAATTACCGTACATAAAAACACCTGAAACGAAGATCGGTTCTCCGATCTGTCTGTTTCATTTCTTGTCACTTTATAAAAAAAAACAACAAAAAAAAAATGATTATACATAATTTCTGATTAACAGTTTTCTTTCTCTTTTTTTCACATAATTGATTGACCTTGGAGAACAGTCTGGGTGAGGGTTTGAACTTAATATTTACAAAGGTGGGTGTATTGCCGTAATTCCTTTTCTCATCATCATGTGCATGTCATAGTGGTCATTTCCCGGGTTATCATTTTGTATATCTCTACCTTCTCCCTGGGTCGGGAGGTATATAAGGGTTATAGGTATGTCTTTTTAGATCTCTTAGTAAAATAGCAAAAGCGGTCACAATATTGTGCTTTGGTATATTATTATATTGTTCATTATTAAAAGTATCTTGCTTTAAAAGAATTTCTCTAACTTTCTGTGATCTAATGGCATCCATTATAACATTTTCACTTTGGGAGTTGAGAAGTTTTTCTCCATTTTTTATGAAACTATTTTTTTTAACATATGTCCATGCTTTAAAACAAAGTTTATCATTTCTGTTTAAAGAGTTCAGTTCCTCATCAATTTTGTTCAGATCACATTTCATAAATAAATAATCATGGAATTTATTAAAATGGGCAGTATTGCACACAACTAAAGATCTGTCCACTTTCTTCATTTTCATATCAGGAGGCCATTCAGCATCATTTCTAAACTTTAACTTTGATGACTTCATTAATCTTTCATCATCACTTTTCCACAGAACATCTTTATCATTATTATGAAAAGATAACTCAGAATTATTAATTATGATTTCAGAAGATTTATTCAAAACAGTATCTTTTGTTCTATTGATATCTTTCAACATCGATACAGCCACTCCATTAGAAGGTACTAAACTGGTGTCATCACTTTGAGATGGGCTGGCTTGCATTAGATTTGAAACGACCATTTCCTCAGTAATTACTTCATCTTTAGCTAAATCTGCTAGAGTAAAACTTTGACTCTGAGTAATATCTGTCAAATCTAATTCTTTACATTTTTGTTGAGTAGAGTTGGCATTTGTATTCACTAATCTAATCTCACGAGGTTCCAACCTTATTTTAGTTGGTTGAGGTTCTGTGTCCTCTGCTCCACTCCTCGCACTAATAATTTCTTTACCTTCCCTAACTGTTTTAACGTCCGACCCCATATACCATTCTTCAATCTGTACCATACGCGCCAACATGGCCATCATGATCTTTCTGTCCTCTCTCCCCTCTCTGAGGATCGCGTTAAACTTCGCATCGCGATCGTGCTCCCTCTGTTTGTTTCCTTCTATTTCTGCCATTTCTGCTTCGTTTTTCCTTAGAAATGTTTTTAGCATAAGACTTTGATTCGTATAACGCTTTGATTTGTATATTTCATAAAGGTTACTGATCCCTGCTCCTTGTGCCAAATCCTCCTCCGCTGCTGATACTGTTTGTGTGGCTTACTTCCTTTCTCTCTTTCTTCCTTCGCCTACGTTCAGTCTGGTTTTTGTTATCTACGCTTTTTTTCTTTATTTAGGAATATAATATGACATGTCTAAAATCATTACTAAAAATATACAGGGAAAAAAAAAACTTTCTTTCACCCAGTTCGCACTGTTCTCCTCAGTCCTATCATACAAACATTAATAATGGGTACATAACATAGTATTTTTTTTTTGTATTTCTGTCAGTAATTCTCTCTTTTTATATATGCCACCCTACTCTCTTTTAAAACAACACTCGCCACTGCTGTATGGACAAGGGCCCCACGTTGGGCGCCAAAAATATAATAACTGTACTGGTATAAATCCACCACGCTTACTCATACACAGTACCCGAGTTCAAACCCAGCCCACGTTTAAGAATAAATTCCAAAACGCCAACTGAATTCAAACCCAAACCCCGGTATGACTAACCGATGATGACTTTATAACAGCACGGGGTTATCCCTTTTCTAGCTCAGCTTAGAACATGGACTAAATCCTTACAGTTAATGATATATAGGTTTATTAGACTATAGATATTGGAACGGTCATTTATGTAACGTATATATTTAAGTTGCCAATACAGACAGTAAGTGGCTAAATAGACTTAGAGAGTAATAAGGTGGAGGACACAAAAATTTAGATTAAATAAAGTGTTTAATGAACAAAATATAAAGCATATAAATATAGTGTTAAATAAGACAAATAGAAAGCACACGAATATAATGTTATATAATAGAAATATACAGCATATAAATATAGTGTTATACAGTACGGTAAGACTTCATAAATCCTCTTGTATTTGGCTACTAGTCTTTAGTGAACGTTTTATTTAATAAACAAACTTATGCCAATAGCTGGATAGTTAAATGATTGACGGGTGGTTAAGAGAATCAGAGTATTTGAGCACTGGAAAAATATTTATCTAAAGATTTTTATTAACTTATTTTATTAGAATAGGCTCGAGCCGGAACGTAGACGAACAGTGGAGGTGGTTTTATATAAATACGACGTGGAGAGATAGATGTGCTGGTGGTTTTATATAAATACGACATGGAAGATAGATGAACTGGTGGTTGCCTGGATTCAAGAGCCCTACAGTAATCAATTGCGGTGCATTAACGGAATACCGGGCGGCTTGTACTTTGACAAGGCTTAATGCCCCCAAGTAGTTCCGGGACACGACAACCAGCCGGGATCATTTCGAACCCCGGTGATCCAAGAGATTACCGGGAAAGAAAACTGCTTTCATTCCCCAATGGTAGAATGGCGAGACGCTAACTTCAGCGAAGGGAAGGCATTGCCACAGACGTGAAGGACGAATACTTGAAGCGGATTTTTTAAAAGAAATTATATAAAACCTGGAAACTATTAGTCTGTTTCTACGCCACAGGCTGAGATCCTTATCCCAATAAAAACATAGCGAAATTAAACTGACGGTGAAAAACAATAATTAGTTAATCTTACTCTGGGACTCCTAACCCTTCAGGTTGACAGGCGGTAGCGACAGTATCAAATTATTCAGTGAATTATTTCTCATATTATACATAACATTAATATAACACTTTGAAACTATTATATATATTTAATATTGAAACTTAGATTGTAATTTTATAACAACTTAACATAGAATAATAAAGTGATTTAACATTTACTAACTCGGAATGTGAAAGAATATTTAATTCAGAACATGAAATTACTTTTAAATTAAATTGATCACTATTACACACTAGTTTACACAGAGTTGGAAATATTACTATTGGCAATGTTTGTTTATGAAATAAGCAACATAAGAAAATATAAATGCATTCAGTTGAAATATTATTACTATTAATTACAATTTTATAAATGATTTCTAAAGACTAGAGCAGAGGATAAAAAAAAAAAGAAAAGAAAATTTACTGACAGATTAAACAATAGCATTATAAATGATATAAAGACTTACATATGATTCACTTGATTGATAATATTAAGCACGGAAGAAAATTAAAGTTCGTGTAACAAAGTTCTCTTATTTCTTCATCCAGCTTGGCTTGTGACGAACGTAGGCGCGCATTTTTGAAAGTTATTTGTAAGGCATAGTAAATTTTGCGATTGGAAGTTGGAAATTCTGAAGCATATGAAACATGATCAAACAGCGGCACGAGGATCCATATTGGCGGGCAGAGACCAGCTCCTGGCACTTAGCCCATCAACATTGCGATTTACAGGTAAACTTCTTAATAAGATATTTGAATTATTGTTAACTGCTGTGTTGTCTCGAGACTACCTCTCTCAAACACGACAAAAGTTAGAATGTAAGTTTTTCTAAAATAGCCACTGCTGACCTTTCCGACTTGTTTTTGTTTTAGGCTCCGCCTACTTTCTCTAGCCTCTAGCGATGCAGCTTGACCAACAATCAATTATCTGTTTTTAGCAATCTTTTAATTTAATATGCCATTTTTAAATCGATACAATAATTACATATAAAAATTCCTTACTAATTTTGAATACAACTTAATTGCTCTGAACATTTGTGCAATTAGATTTTAATTAAAAACACTGATCAAAGGAATGTGATTTTTGATCAGTATTTTTAAACGACTTTATACAATTTTAAAACTAAAATTTAAAACAAATACGCCCGCACTGAAACTTTAAATTAAATGATATAAACCCACAAACCACGCACACACGAATATTATTTCATGGTTTGCGACATTTATATACGGAAACTTTACATATTTATTTATAAACTATAGAATATATAACTAATTTATATTATAACTTAAAATAGACAAAATCTCACTGCGGGCGAACAGTAGTTTGAATTACCGTACATAAAAACACCTGAAGCGAAGATCGGTTCTCCGATCTGTCTGTTTCA
>JAQFVV010009499.1:0-12234 GCA_028023455.1 Epiperipatus broadwayi | reverse complement strand
TTTGATGTGTTTTCCAATGTCAGTGTTGAAAGAGGGGAATAGCCAAACAATTGTTTTTGTCAAAATTGATCTAATTTGTTAAATTTTGTTATATAGGAGACAGGATTGTGATTGATTAAAAACAGGTTTGTTCCAAAAGTAGGAGCATGGTCAATCATCTGACCTCAATATCTTGTAAGATGCATTCATTCCTGACTCAGTTGTTGGAGAGGACATTCAGTTCCTGATCAGGCTGCTCAAAAAAACAGGAGAATTTAGCTATGTAGAGAACACTGTGATTTAGTTATAAAAATGTTTTTAAGATAAAGGCAACCATGTGCTAACTTTAGCTAAAAGCTAAGCATCATCTTTCTCTATATAACCTGCTTCGCTGAAAATAAAAAAATGTAAGGAAATAGAGACACCTGAAATAATCTATAAAGTTTTCTCCAGACAAAAGCATGAGTGTCTCTATGTGTTAACCAGATCTGAAAAATTTAGAAAGAAAAATGGAAATATTTTTTGTATGTTATCCTGAAACTATTGTATGGCAAATGGCTAAATTAACTGTGTACATTAGTAGCCTGAAATTAAGAAGCCTTCAAGAAGAAAACCTACATGGAAACTAAATTACAACTGCAAAGGACTTAAAAAGAAATTAAACCATGACATAAGGTATTTTCTTTAATGTGTACATTATATTTAAATTTATAAAGGAGTTTTTTAAATTAACAATTGATAATAATTAATTTTATTAGCATCTGTTTTTCAATCCAAACATGTTTTTTTATTATTGTTGTTTTCCTCTAAAATTTGAAGGATTTTAGCCATTTTACCATGGTTAGGTAAATTGTTTTACAAATAATACTGTCCTAATGACTATTTTTTTTATTCATTTGATTTGTTCTCCTCAAAATTATATAAAGGGTTAAACTAATTTAGCTCATCTCTGATTACAAGTTGTTTTTCAATTTAATGAATCAAAAGGTTAATTAATTTAATGCATAAAAATTCACTAGTTATATTTTTATGAAATTATATTTTTGATAAAATGTGTAAATTTGAATTATACCATGTAATTTTTTAAATAATTTTTTTCTTAATAATTAATGAATTAGTTATTAAATAATTACTTAAAAAATATCGAGTTAATATCTTTATTCTTCCAACTATCTATTCTATAAATTGGAAAGATGTGTGACTAGATTTCAATATAGCATAGAATTTGGAAGATTGTTTTTAAATTATCCCACTAAAGTTATTTTAAAATAAATTAAAATAAGCTGTTATATTTATTTATTTTTGCTCACAGTAACAATTCATAGAATTCTTGCTTCCTGACATAGATTAGAGAATAAGTTAGTTATATGTATGTAGGGTTTTATGTTGTTGTTTGGACATTCAGATGATAACTCTGTATCATGCAAAAGTACCACCTTTAAAGTTCATTCACTGCATTTTGTTTTTCCTATTAGAAATTTAATTTATAATTGGCCTGTATTCTCAATAGTACTATATGGCCAGAGCATTGGTGTTATCAGTATGTTTCTGTATCCCAGCACTATGTTTTTATTATTATGAGTGATGTATTAGCATTAGCACTTGAGTATATGCATCCAAATAATTGTGTTATATTCTGCCTCTAGTTTGGCAGTAGCTAGATAAGTAGCCTGTTTTATAGTGTACCTCCTTTAAATCCAGTCACAAAGTTGACTGTTGATTAATGATTGCTGATGAATTTTTGAGTAATTATTTTTCTGTAATTCTGGAGATGCACCTTATGTTTTTATTCATGCTGAATCTCTGTTTTTATATATTTGATGATTTAGTCTCATGATAATCACTCATGATTATTTATATTTGTGATATTAGAAATGATGAAGATGAGTTCCCATCTCCACATATTCTTCTCATATTGACCCCTATATCTTTTTCATTACTATTACAATATATAATAAATCAAAACACTGGAATTAACAATTTTCAATATATCAATAAGTATTGAAAATTGTAGAGTTAATTCCAGTATTTTATAAAATAGATCATTTCATTTATAATAAATAATGTAATAAAATCATAAGATGTAAGAAAAATAGTTGAACATACAATTTGGAATTAAGGATATATAGTAATCAATTCAAACTATGACATTTAATTCCAAGCCTTGAAACAGATACTTAAATTCATGGATGACACCCTGCCTCTCTTCCACTCACACATATTTTGTAAAGACATGTACACATATCTATGCTATAATTTTATTTTAAAAACATGCAACAAGACATCAGTAAAAATTTTAAAATGTAAAAACTATAATTGACAGCTAAATAGAAAATTTTAAAATAAAGATATTTTACAATACTTTTCTTTAAATAAAAATATTGTGATGTTCTTGAGATGAAATGCTAAGATGTCATTCACTTAATTGAAAAGTTCAAATTATTTTACTGAAAAATATTACACCAGCTATTTTCTAGTAACATTTTATGATTGTAGTATCCAGAAATTGTATTTTTAAATTAAATTTTAAACATTTTTATTTAAGTTAGAAATTCTGTTTATTTGGATAAACTTTAAAAATCAAGATTTAACATATTTCTATCAAGTAAATTTGCTTCAAATTTTGTATATATGTTATAAATAGGTGCTAATTTAATATAATGGTCTGTTAATTGCTTGGAATTATATAAACCATCAAATTTCAAACACAATATTGATTCAGTAAAATTTCAGTGATGTGTACAAAATGGCAATATTTTTTTAAGGAAGAAAGAAATTAAAATTGTTTATGATAAATTCAAATAGCAAGTATAAAAATAAATCTTAATTTCTCTTGATTGTAAAATCTTTTTTTAAAAATGCTTCTTTAGTAAACAAAATTGGAAGACTTTTTTTAGCATGTAACCTTCATTAATTGCAAATTAGATACAAATATCACCATAAATAAAATAAAATGACCATTATAGAATAATTATTGTAGTAAAAATAATGAAGTATAATAATGATAAGAACTTCTGTGTTAATAATAGTTATTGTTAACATATGTATAAAAGAGATTTAAATTACATATTTGATGTACTATATGAAAACACAGATAAAATAATTAGTGCTTCCAGGCAGATGAAGACTGATTTGAGCTTGAAGAAAGTAATATCTTATGTGTGATTAGTCATTCAATAGATTAATTTATACACTTAAAAGAATATTTCAGTAGTGTAATTTTCATTATACCATTCTCACACAAGGTAAGGACTGTATTCTCTTTTAACACCTTGTGGAGAGATGTAATCATAAACCAAATGACTAAAGATATGTAAAAAAGATGAATGATCCCCAAGATTCACATCTGATACTGAACTATCACTCGTCAGTTAATCCAGATCACAATCAATTACATATATGTTTATCATTGTTCAGTACATAGAAATCCAATTACTATAGTTTAATTGATGTATCAAATTTACTGCCTTCACAACTTTAACACAAACCACTTAATGGGAATATTAATACTTTTTTATCAATCATTCATTAAACTAGAGATTATCCACTTAATGAATATTTCTCTGTAGTGTAATTTTTACTACACTACTCTCATGCAAAGTCAGGATTGGTTTCTATCCACTTTTAATACCTTGTGGATGGATGTAATCATAAACATATGACCAAAGATATGTGAAAAAAAAGTATGATCCCCAAGATGCCCATTTCATGCTGAACCGGCACTCATCAGATGGCCTAGATCACAATATTTTATACATATCTTTATCTTTATTCAGAATAGTTTAATTGATGAATGCCAAACTCAGTACCCTCACAATTTTAACACAAACCACTTAATGGAATTATATTAATAATGATCTGGGTCCAACTAATGAGTGCTTGTTCAAGATGAAATTTGCATCTTGGTGATTATACATCTTTTTCACATATATCCCTCCACAAGGGTGTTAAAAGCAAATAAAAATGAGTCCCTCCTACCTTAAGTGAGAGCGAATGTAGTGAAAATTACATTACAGAAATATTATTCACAAAATGGATAATCTCATCTAATTTCTAATAAAAATTATTAATATACTTCCATTAAGTGGTTTGTGTTAAAGTTGTGAGGATGATAAGTTTGACACATCAATTAAATTATAGTATTTGGCTATCTATATATACCGAACAATAATAAAGATATGTGCAAGAGCTTGTGATCCTGCCTGGCTGTTAAATACTGATTCAGTACAAAATGTGCATCTTGTGAATTATCCATCTTTTTCATTTGTTTTGTCATATGTTTATGATTATTCCTTCATAAGTGGATAGAAACTAGTTTCTATCTTGCATGAATGCTATACTACAGAAATATTATTTTTTGTTATTTGTTTAAGAACATTGGATTACTTGTTAGCAAATATGATAAAACAGTTGATATAATTGGATCTGCTATATATGAATAACCATTAAGGGAAACCACAGCAAAATGTATATAAATTAAAATAACTCTGCAAGAATAATGATCATTAGCCATTTATTTATAATCTGATTGAATTTGCTAATAATATAAAATGCAGTAAGAATTTCAGGTTAATATATTATTTTAATGATATATATTCACTATGTAAATAATCAATCTACTTATAAACATAGTTTCTAATTTTATTGTTACTTACAGTATATTGTGGCTCTCAGGATTATCAAACAATAATAAAATTGAGATAACTTATAAAACCTTAGGCTCATCTTGAATCATTCAAAGATGAACAACAGTGGAATAAACAGCTGCTTCTGGTGAAGGTTTTGGTTATCTTCTTTCTTGGTCTTCAATCTTTCTTCTTCTTCTTCAATGATCGACATTCTAGACATGCTGTCATGGATTAATACTATGATTAGGGATTAGTTAAATTTAAATGTAATTAATTTCTTCTCTCTTAGAAAATAACTTGTTTGATTAATACCTATATGCATAAATTAATTATATATGTATTGTAATGGTATATCTTCCACATGATATTTATATTAGATGAAAGATGGATTTGAACCAAAGACTAAGAATATTAAATCAAAGATATATAATGATCTGTTCATCTATTGTAAATTTTGATTCAAATAAATATGAAAGTTAAATGGTTAATAAAATTCGAATAAAATAAATTTAATTCCAAATATATAATATTAACCAATATGATAATGATTTATAATTCAAAAGTACAAGTACTCCCAAAAGTATTTCATTTGTTTATTTTTCAGTTTCAATAAAAAAGAAACTCAGAGGCATCAAAATTTCTAAAAAGAAAGTTTACTTTTGGAATACTTTTAAAGGAACAATCATCATCCATTATTATCACCATCACTGCATGTTCTCAGTGGATTGCACGATTTCTTACGGCTGTGGATATTAACCAGCATATGTGTGTAAAAAGCATAATATTTGGATTGAGTTACAAACCCAAACTAAATGGATTAATAAAAAAAAAAAAAAGCTCATTATATAATAATGAATAAATAAAACTTATGTATATATATATACTTGCAACTATTAACACATATACAAAATATTAAATATCATAGTAATAACAGATATTTCAAATTTAAGTTTAAGGTCTTATAGTATTGACAATGATAAGATTTTACCATGTTAAATATTTCAAGTCACAAACCATAGTTATTGTAGATATTTTTAAAAAAATTTTTTACTGCTGACTTCATTAATCCCTCTGATGATGGCGGTAGTTCTCCTTGAACACTGGTCATGTTAGAGAATAAATATAACAGCACTGGTGTCATTATATAAGGTATAATATCAGTAGATCTTGGGTAATTTATACAGAATATTTCTTTCTTCATGACATTATAGAGGTATTATACTGGCTGGTTTTGCAAACTTCAATGTCAGTTTCTGGATCCAATTGAATTTTCCAGGTTGTTTTGGCTGGTGTGGTTTTTTTAAATCTAACCATGCATTATATACATTCTTCTGCATACTGGCTATTATGAGTTGAAAAATACTAAAAAAAAATAGCCAGCAAAATACAGATATCCAAATTATGGTGGAAAACACTTTTAACTGGCAATTGTTTCTCTCCTCAACATAGATCTCTGCTTCAAAAGTAAGGCTGCACTAGAATGCAAAGCAATGTAGACTCAGCATGTTGAACTTCAGAATTACAATAATGTCTAATTGCTTGTTTCAGACCTATTTGATGTTGTTCAAACAACATATATGTCACTGACATATATCATTAAAATATTTTGAAAAGCAACTTCTATACTCTCTTCAAAAAGTTGTGGGTTCAAATTCTACATACATTATGACTTTATAGATAAATAAATATGGAAAATAACTATACACAAAAATGTATTCAAGATATGCTTATATCTGAATAAAGTTTGAAATTTTTGCCTAGTGCATTTTAAACTAAGTTATAATCAAAAAAATAACTTTTCTCTCTTTTTTTACTTATATTGTGAACCTTTATATCTTTCTCAAGGTCATTATGGACCAAGTTTCACATTATGACTTAATAATTTCAATAATTCAGTTAATAAATCAATTGGTAGTTATGTTCAAACTAAGTTTGGGATGTGTGTGCATATGTTTTGCTTTTAATTTTAGTTAGCAGGCCCCCACAGTACAGATTCCAATCAATAATCTTCATCATATATATAAGAATATCATGTACTTCAGCACTCTCAGTAATATGTTTTTAGTTCCATGCCAAACTATCATCATCATATACATTAATAATAAAACAACATACCTCATTTATAAATATTTGGATTACCAAAACACAATAATTGCACAAATAATTAATTCTATTTAATATATAGGGTATGTGAGCACAGACTTTCACACAACCCAACACCAATCTATCTCATATCACTGATACACTTGAACACATATATGTCAAAAAGATAAACAATCACCAATATACATATTTCATACTAAACCAGCAAACATCAGTTGGTCCAGATTATCATCACACATTTATGCAATAAGTGCTGATATATATTAAGATAGCCAATCTTCATACTTTAATGAACAGGCTTCAATCCACTCCAACTCTTCAACTGTCCATCCAATTGAAAAATCTGGTGATGGAATGCTCAAAGGCCACCCTGAGGCCAAGATTCTTGTCACACCCATGTTGATCTAAAGTCAATCTGACCCCTCATATACAGGACATAATCTATTTAATACATATACAGATCAGTTGGTCCAGATTATCATCACACATTTATGCAATAAGTGCTGATATATATTAAGATAGCCAATCTTCATACTTTAATGAACAGGCTTCAATCCACTCCAACTCTTCAACTGTCCATCCAATTGAAAAATCTGGTGATGGAATGCTCAAAGGCCACCCTGAGGCCGAGATTCTTGTCACACCCATGTTGATCTAAAGTACGTCTCTACTATGTAAAAACTGAAATACAAAGTTATTATATACCTGTATCAATATATGCAATACATAGAGTATATGAGCACATACTTTCACATGATACAACACCAATCTATCTCATATCACTGATACACTTGAATACATATATGTCAAAAAGATAAACAATCACCAATATACATATTTCATGCTAAACCAGCAATCATCAGTTGGTCGAGATTATCATCTCCACACATTTATGCAATAAGCGCTCAGATATATATTAACATAGCCAATCTTCATACTTTAATGGACAGGCTTCAATCCACTCCAACTGTCCATCGAATTGAAAATCTGGTGATGGAATGCTCAAAGGCCACCCCGAGGCTGTGATTCTTGTCACACCCATGTTGACGTAAAGTCAATCTGACCTCTCATGTACAGGACATAATCCATTTAATACATATACAAGGGATGGGAAGACATCTCTACTATGTAATAACTGAAATACAGGCTTATTATATATCTGAGCACTT
The DNA here is from genome assembly GCA_028023455.1 of Epiperipatus broadwayi. Lineage (NCBI taxonomy): Eukaryota > Metazoa > Onychophora > Udeonychophora > Euonychophora > Peripatidae > Epiperipatus > Epiperipatus broadwayi. Next base: position 4,355 of record JAQFVV010009499.1, on the reverse strand, counting down.
ATTGCATAAATGTGTGGAGATGATAATCTGGAGCAACTGATGATTGCTAGTTTAGCATGAAATATGTATATTGGTGATTCTTTATCTTTTCAACATATATGTGTTCAAGTGTATCAGTGATATGAGATAGATTGGTGTTGGGTTGTATGAAAGTCTGTGCTCATATACCCTATACATTACATATATTGATACAGGAATATATAACTGTATTTTTATATTGGACCATTTCCATCATCTAATAAGTGTGTCAAATGTCTTTGGAAGGATGGCTGTTGTTTAGAGTGTTACCTTAAAATTCAAGAATCTAAGGACCCAGGTTCAAGTCCCATGCTAGTACTGTCACTGGTCAGGCCAGCAACACCTGAAGAAGAGGGGAGAAAAATATCTCTCGAAACATTGTGCATATACTAGCCTGATTGCTGTGATATTACTAACAGTTGTTTGCTGTAATATTACTAACAGTTGATGCATATTCTAACCTGTTTGCTGTGATATTACTAACAGTTGAATGCATTTAGAATATTTAAATAAAATTAAACTTTTCTAAAAGACATTCAACACACATATTAGATGATGGAAATAGTCCAATATAAAAATACAGCTAGAAAACCATCATCACAAACTTTCAGAAAAACACTAGGTATATAATAACCCTGTATTTCAGTTAATTCTATTTAAATATACTTTAATATCTAAAGATAAGTGCATGAATTAAAGGCTGATGGTAAGTATACAGCAAAATATAAGTAAAAGGTGCATAAAATCTTGGAAAATACTTTTTCATATACACATAAATATTTTGATATTTTCTATTTCATGGATGTGATATATATTTTGTGATAAACTAGAATCTTCTTAAAGCTTTACTTTAACCAAATCTATACCCAAAGCCAGCATTAGTTCAAACAAGCCACCAATAACCCTTAACTTTATTTTTTCCTTTTTTTTAAAATGAACTATCTGAATTATCTTAAAATCAGATATTCTTCAGAAATACCTGTTTTCATATTATATTTCTACAATTTATATTTTCAAATAATTAAAATAATTATGAGGATTTGCAGAAGTCAAATTTGATTTTCATTCAATATTTTTCTTTTAAATAATCAATTTATCTGCAGAGTTTAACTCCCCAAAATCATTCCTTTTTTTTAAACTTTTAATCTCTAAACTGACATATGTATTTATATATCATATTTGTTAGTAAATAATAAATAAATTAACAAAATATTAATTAAGAAATTGATAATGAAATAATAAGCCTATAAATAAAAGAAAATTCATTTAGGATTTAACTTAAGTTCATACAATTTTTATAAATTAAATGAGTTTCATAGTTTATCAGAAGAATCAAAATCTTTATTTCTGATTTTATTCAGAGCTCTATATAGAAATTCCTTATCAAAGTTAGTGTTGTGAGATCCGATGTTTCCTTAACTGAAATTTTTTTTAATCATTCAGACATGATCAGATTTTGAATTATTTGCAGTCTTTGTAATTGGTTTTCCACTATACACTAATAGTTGCAATGAAATATAGTTGGCAGATAGTTGGATTCATTTAGCTACATCAAGGATCAGAAGCACTACAATAAATTGGTTCAATATATCTAGGAAAGAATCCCTAAGTGTAAACTAACAATGCATTGGAGTTTTTACTGATGCTAGGGAAAGATTCTTTTAGTTGCATATTGATTTGATTAACACAACGATACAAAAATCAGATGCAATACAATACAAGCATTCCTTTTTTCTTTGCAAAGCATTTTTGTTTTTTTGTAACTGAAAACAGCCTTATTGTAAAACACTTTTTTTAATCAAATTAAAATTTTAAAAACAAGAAAATAAAATATACAACAAAACCTAAATCACAAATACAAATAACAGATTAGCTTCAGAATAATAAATGTTGATAATCCTCCGATTTTATTTAATATTCTGTAGTTTTTTTCCTATTTGGACTTCATTAATTAAATTTTGTTTAAATAATTTCTTTATCTTGATAAAGAATTAAATTTATAAAAGAGACTTTTATTTCCTGTCTGCAAACTTAAACTAAAACATTTATTATTTAACTTAAATATTTAATTTAAAGATCGGAAGAGCGTACGTGTTTATTCAATATAAAATTTCCTAAACCTAATGTGTACTTAAATCTATATTAAATTTAATATAACCTATAACAATATCTACTAAACTATACTCATTCATCAATATGCAATCTAATGTTCCAATCTTACTCTATTTTCCCTAAAGCCAATTATCTAACTAAACTTTGAAATGAATATCCATTTCAATATATATATATATATATGTAAAATTTCATGTTTGTGGTTAAGCTATATGGAATAAAATTTTTCGATTACTTAAAATAAAAGAATGAATTATTGAAGAATTAGAAAAGTGGCAAAGAGATTAACAATTAGAATAGATTCAGATACTTCATATTGTTTCATTTATTAAATTTGTTGTCAAATAAAAAAAATGTTTTTCTCTTTTCTGGATTACTGTAATATTCAAATAAATGTTCCAGACATTCATACAGAAAAGAGTAACCTTAATAATTTAAAATTTTGATTACATTAATGTTTCGCATGCTTTCATTATGTGAAATATTATATTCATAGCAATCTATCTTCTTTGGTGTTCCAGCTTTTATATATATTTCATAACTATTGATATTTAAAACTGTTTAATATTAATATTTAAATAGCCCACTTCTTCGAGAGGAGAATACTTATATCTTTTCTGATATTATCGGTCTTTTGCTATTGGTCCAGCCTCTTTAATCTTTTTGCTGTCTTTTCCTCTCAACGCATTTAATTCCAGTCTTTAATAAATTAAATTTATGGCCAGATTTCTTTTTCGTGTTGTCCATAAATATTGTAAAGAATATTTGTCACTATTCTGTGCTCTATTGTAAAGCATGTTAAGCGCTTAATAAAATCAAAGTTTTAAATTATTAAAGCTACCTTTTCTGTGTGAATGTTCATAGCATTTATTTGAATATTATAAATTTATCATACATTAAATATAAATAATAGCCATTAAAATGTAATTTACAAATATGTCAAAGTTTTTATCTTTTCTGAATTCAAGAACTGGTAATATATGCAGATGGAATAAATGGCAGTTGTTTAATGCTATTAATTATAGAATTAATCTAAAGAAAAATAAGATCAAATATTTTCTCTAATCTCCATGATACAGCATTTATTCAATGGTATTCACTGTATTAATATTAAATATCTTTTCACAATTTTAAAACAGGCAAAACTCTCCATACAGTAGTGCCACTCGGTGCAAGCCAGAGTAATCAATGGATGCCAGCAGGCTTGTGCATAAAATCCTATCTAGTGCCTACTCATCAATATCCCCAGACTAGTTTCTAGCTTGTGGCTTTTGTCAGTGAGGAGCCTTGGATCTGAGAGCACTGCATGTCACAATTTTAGTAATCTTGCTTACATAAATAGCACAGATGAGCAATTCACATATAGTTTCTTTTTAAATATCATCAAACATCTCATTTATAATTAATTTTCAGTTAAGGACAGGTGTAGAATTGCAAACCATTTAGATATCCATAATACGAGCTAAATGACAAAATTTAACAAATCTTTCTTTAATAATATTGAATTATCATCTTTTTTCAATTTTACTCCCATCTCTAATATTATATATTCATTTAAGATTTTTTTTCATATTCAGTAATGTTGGTTGGTTATTCATTATTAACTACTTTATTTAATATTATACAACATCTCTGGAACAACTAAATAATACAAATCTTGTAATATTGCCTCCCAAATGTATTATTACTTTTTAATTTTAAATAAAATAAAAAATAATACATTTAAGTTATTAAAGCTTTTTATAGATAATATTTATTTATTTCCAAATATTTGTTATTTCTTCTCTTTATTGAATTTTTTATGCTATTTTTAATTATTTATATATATGATGTAGGTACTTAGTACATGTAGAACTATTTTTTCTATTTTATAGATTTGGGATTGGAAGTTATATTAAATTTCACTCTTTTTTTTATAATATAAGTAATTTTACCCTATTTTTTATAGAACATGCACAGTGTAATAATGAAACTAAAGCACTATGGATTGCAGAAGAAAATGAATTTGAGTGGAAAATTTGATGGAATTGAAAAAACAATATGGAGCATTGGAAAAAGCTTATTTTTCCCATTTTACAATTCTTCAATCTATTACATGGAAATAATTCTTAAAAACTATTTTAATACATATTAATTTTGCTTTGAATAAATGATATTAAATAAGTGACATTTCTATCTTGAATTAGTTTTTTTCAACTTGAAGACAACTCAATTTTTCCTTTCAC
>JAQFVV010009498.1:0-12243 GCA_028023455.1 Epiperipatus broadwayi | reverse complement strand
TATATATATATATATATATATATATATAAACAAGTTATAAATTTCATAACAGCCCACTATCAAGCTTTGTTTTACATAAACTCTGAGAGAGATAGAATTCAATATCTCTTTCAAATTGTCTCCAACCCTTAAACTATGTTTTTGAGCTAGTTGGCTGTCCTACCCTTTACTGACATGAGCCAACTAGCTCGAAACCATGGTTTAAAGATTGGAGACAATTTGAAAGAGATATTGAATTCTATCTCTCTCAGCATTTATGTAAACAAAGCTTGATAGTGGGCTATTGGTAAAGCTCCATCTAGTAGTGATCATATATATATATATATATATATATATATATATATATATAATTAAGAGGAAATATACATTTAATATATAAATTAAAGCTAGATATTAATTACCATTAAAAGAATATAATAATTTATGTAATATAGTTTTTCATATGCATGTATAGTGCAAAATTTTATTTTTTCAGAAATAATTTTTTTAACATTTAATTTCTAAATGCTCACATACCACAGTGATGCTAGACATTAGATTTAAATTTTTTAATCTCAATAGTGGAATCTCATGCTGTGTTGCTGTTTTGGGCATTATGGTGATGCTGTAATTGCTATATATTTTCTGTTATTTTAAGCCTATTTATAGTGTTACATTACCATGCACCATTTCATTTTATTGCTATTACTATTTTAAAATTATTAGTTTAAAAATTCTGAAGATGGCAGCATTACATAAATCTTTTAGATAATTATAATAACCAATTTGTATGATAATGCCATGAAATGTGTTTCAATAAAAGTTAAATGGAAATTACAATATATGGTTTATCAAGTGTCTTAACTCAAAGCCAAATATTCTGGTCATATTAATGTGAAATGTGACGTATAATTGAAATTAAAATATTCATAAATTAACAAAGAAAAGAAAGTAAGTAATTAATATTTTATAATTGAATTTATTATACTATTGTATTCATAAATTATATTTACTTTTTCAAACTTTGATTTCAAAAGACTCTTTTTTTTCTGCATTTCTGTAAACTTGAAAATATGTTTTAATTCATTTAGTATTTGGTAAATGTCTTACTTTTTATTTTTTTAATAAAATAAAATGTGCAATTAAAACAGGCATATTTAAATAAAACAAATTAATGTTTAAAAAATAATTTTAAAATTATAATTAATCAATTACCTTATAACAAGAATAACTTTATAAAATAAGTGGAAATTTTCTATTTGGACCTTTTTTTAAAATTTTTTGTTTGTAATATTGTATACATATTTTTAGACAATGCTGCAAAGTGGTAAGTAGAGATGGGAATATAGACAGAATACATCTAAGTCTCTATAAAAAAATTAAAATAAAAAGGTAGAAAACATCATAGAAAAGCAATGAAATACTACTGTAAAAATTTTAAAAGCTGAGACTGCATTGTTTATGAAAAACGGAAGATCGCAGTAAATACAGTTATTGAAAGATAAAACAGAAACTGACAAAATGGATGCAACTATTTATTTTGACATCATATCATCAAAAATGTTAATTCTTATTTAAATGAAAAGAAGTTGCTAAAAAAAGTTAACGAAAGAAAAAAATTGAATAGCAATTGTTTGAAAATATATGGGCAGATAAAAGTAAACAGTTCAACATCAATCATCTTTAAACAGGCAAAGCTCACTAAATATATTGCCACACACAGCAAGCTAAAGTAATCAATGGATACCAGAAGGCTTGTGCATAAAATCTCCATCTAGTGCCTCTCATCCAATATCCCCAGACTAGTTTCTGGTTTGTGGCTTTTGTCAGTGAGGATCCTTGGATCTGAGAGCATTGCACCTAGATCTTACTGATGAAGGCTGTAAGCACTAGATGGGGATTTTATGCACAAGCCTTCTGGCATTCATTGATTACTCTAGCTTGCTGTGTGTGGCAATATATATAGTGAGCTTTGCTTGTTTTAACAACAGTTATGCACAAGCATAAGAGATGGTGGTCATGTGATGTTTATTGACTTAAAATAAATCATCTTTACCATCATAAATCTAGTTTCATTTCAAACAAAGAGCCATTATTTGATAAGCTATGTTAAAACTATAGTTTCTTAAAGATAAAGAAGCTGTACAATGTCATTTTTGTTCAGCAAGTAAGTCTACTGAAAATGGTGACATCAGTCATTTTGTACATGAACCAAAATTATTGCTGAAAAGTTTAAAATGAATGTGGTATGACACAAATAAAAAGCCATTGGGCACATTTAAGTCCTTGGTTACAAAGTCATGAAAGTCAGAACCTAATTTATAAGCAAAGGTATAAATTATTATAGGTTAAACAAATCCAAAATTGGGAAAAATAATCAGATATGAAACACAACATTTTGAAAGCGTGCAAATGAATGGTTGGTATAATTTTGTACTTTTTAGAACACAATTTCAAAGTAAGTCATGATGCTCTATATAAATCATACAACAATAATTTGTTAGGTTTGATAGAGTTGCAAAATTTGATCTGATTATGAAACAACATTTGGAATATAGTAAAATCAACATGAACTTATTTTCATTTTGGCTAAAAAGCTGATAATCAAAATAATAAAATTCACAAGAAAGTGAATATTTCACAATTGTACTAGATTGTACTCCAAATATAAGCCATAGATTGCAATTATCTATTGTTTTAAAATATAATAATGTAGATGAACATGAAAAACATGCAGCTATTCAAGAACAATTTATATGTATGAAAAAGTGAAAGATTCTATGAAAGAGAGATTATCTTCCAAAGTGAAAGGTATATTAGAAATAGAGGGAATAGATTTAGGAAATTTCCAAGTACAGAAGTATGAGAATGGGTCTAATATAAAAGCAATTTTTAGATGTGCAAGCATGTATTCTTTGAAAAAGCAATTTTTAGATGTGCAAGCATGTATTCTTTGAAAAAAAATTCTAAAAGATACAGTGTTCCAATTGGAAACCATAATCTGAATTAAATTCATGGATATATTTCAAAGTCATGTGTCTTTGCAAGTTCATTTTTTGGAACATTATAAACTTTATACCATACTGTTTTAAGTTTTTTAAAGTGCTGGAATATATATGAAACAGCACATAAAACACCTTACTCCAAAATCTCTGGCAAAAACTAGGCAAGAGTATCATCTTGAAAATGTGAAATCTGTAAGACACCAATTATCGCAATTTTCTCTCACTTTAAAACAACTTCATGATCCTACCAGTGGCATAAGAGGGAAACCCCTGCAATTATTATGACTTAAACTTTTCATTTGAATTTTTATTGAGTTTAATAATTTGATATGTAGTGAGCAAGATATTTCAAAGTTCTGACATGGATATTGGTATTGCAGATTCACATTTAAAAGACCTATTAAATTTTTTTTTTATAACTATCGAATCAAGATTTAAATCTTTAATTAGTGCAAAGGAAATTGCTGCAGAATTGAAAGTGTTATCCAAATTTAAATATAGATGAACTGGATAAAAGCGTTATCCAAATTTAAATGTAGATGAACTGGATAAAAATAAAACAATTTCTTTATGAAGAAAATAATCATCGAATTTCATCTAAAGAAAATTATTCTAGAAATCAATACTTTTTAATTATAACTGATAATGTAAATTACATTGTTTATAAAAAGATTTAAAATTTACCTTGAATATAAAACTTGATCTTGTTATAGATTTCTAACAACATTCAAAACTTGACTGAAGATAACCATTTTGGGTGTTGTAAAGGCTTAATTGTGAACTTGGGAAATGACATTGATTACGTCAATTTATTTAATGAAAATAAAATTTGTGATCTGAGTATGACCATCCAAAAATACAATTTTGCAAATTGTGCTATATTTATATAAAAATAATTGAATTGTTATCAAATTTTATTGCTGTTCTCAAAATTGTATTAACAGTATCAATAATTGTAGCATCTGCAAAAAGATCTTTTTCAAGATGAAAGATAATTAAAAAATTAATTAAAATCTATTAAAACAGGCAAAACTCTCTATACATATTGCCACTCAGTGCAATCCAGTGTAATCAATGGATGCCAAAAGACTTGTGGATAAAATCCATATTCCCAGACTAGTTTCTGGACTGGGGCCTTTGTCAGTGAGGAGCCTTGGATCTAGAACATGACACCTAGAACTTAGGATCCAATGCAACCCTCCTGCAGCCACTTTTTATCTCTACTTAACTACAAAACTATAAGTCTTAAATTGAAAACTCCATACTATTTTCAATCCAAGCTCATTAGCCTATATAGTCATATTAGGCCTGAACCCAGTTCATTATCCATACATTTTGGTGACTTTGGTTCTTTAATAACCATAACCACCACTATCCTATTAGACAGTATTGATTTTAAGCCAATAAACACCACACAATCATCATTTCTTATGCTTGCTTATAACTGTTATTAAAACAGAAAAAAAAAATATATATATATATATATATATATATATATATATATATATATATTGTAACATAATTAAAAGGAGTTCAAATATCAAGATATTAAGTAAATTATGAGCAAATTATTAATAACCAGTATTATAACAATGTATTATAACTCAGGTATACAGACAGTAATCTTATCCCCTTTCATTTCTTGGTTTGATGTTAAGTGCATGTTTAAACAAATACTAAGTGAATATGGTCTAGCAGGGCGCCACTAGATTATCTGAATCTAGACACGGTTATATCTGATAACCTTTTACATGTACCGGGTTTGAATCCCTTCTTGGTACTTTATTTATAATAAAATGGAAGATTTTGCTTTTTGAGCCATATCACTATAAGCACTAATATTTAGGTAAAAGTAAAACATCTTTAAACCAAAGTGGAGTATATTAGACATAAATCATTTCTCAGATCTTAACATAACAAATGTGTTTTAATATTTTTATAAGTTCACTAGCTCAGATTATATATAACTAATTTAGGATGGCAATTCACTCATCCTTGCATGAAATAGATGATGGGATGTGGTTATAATAATACTAAGAGATCACTAAATATTATAAAATCAATATTTATTTATGGCCTTTAAACAGTTAAACAGCTCATTAATTAAAACGTTGATGATGATTATGATGATGATAATAATAACAATAATGACAAGGGTTTCAACTACAGCTCTAGGACTAAGCCTAAACATAAAACTAAATTTTATAAAGAAATGCATAATTATTGCTTAATTTTAGCATACTTACTTATATCTTAAATAACTAATATTCAACCATTGATGATGATGAATAATCACACTTAACAAAGACTACACTTAATGAAATATATACGCCTCGTTTAATAAAACAAACTAATATTTATTACTACATTTCTAACATATACATAAAAATTTCTAGATAAATATGAAAATTGACATGAATAATAATAATAATAATTGATTATATAACAATCCTCAGATTAATTTTAAGTTCTTCCCCCTTTCCCTTCAAATGTATTTTGTATTAAGTTGGACGTCACATTATCCATGATTTTCATTCCATGAGAAAAATATTTCAAAAAAAAAATATTATCTGCTCATTAGCACACATACTTTAAAAATCCAACATGTAAATAGAATAAAAAAAATGTTAGTAAAATTGAAAGAGCAAGTTTTTAGAAAAGAGTTTTAAATTATTTTCTCCCCCTCCCTTCCAAGCGCTGAAATGCTATACTTAACTTGAAACAAAATAATCTAATATTCTAATACTACTCATTATTTCACATTCACTCCCAATTATACTCATATAAAAATATTATTATGTATATGCATGTTTTATCCCATAATAACAAAATATTATTTAAAACCAAAATAATAATATATTAGTTAAAACTGAAATCATAATACCATAAAAAAAAAATTGTTTTACACATTAATATTTTTCATAACTGTAAAATTAATACACAAATAATTTTGATACATTCAAGATCATTTATGAAGCTCAAAGTTATTATTAGTAAGACATTCTTGTTTTAATCGATCTGAATAGTCTTTAAAAGTTCTTTAAATAAAATCATCAGCACTTTTGTTTTAACTATATTTTAAAAAAAAATCCTAACTAATAAATACACTAATAATAATAAACACTTATAATATATACATAAAAAAAAAATTAACTCCTGCTAAATATATTTTTCATTAGAAAACCTAAAAGTAATTTATTTGGAGATCTTTGCCAGGCTATTCTGCTGAAGTATAAGGGATCAAACTCCTAGCATTATAGGTTCCCTTGTTCCCATCAAGAGCAGCAAGCATAAAGGCATTCTCCCCTATTTTCTTGGTAATTTGGAATGGCTTTTTCTTTTCAAACCATATTGTGGTCTGCATAAAAATGCACCTATACATCCAGTCCCTTTTTAATATTTCCATTTTTCATCTTGACTGGATATTTATAAAACATATCTGGAGGAATTATTTTATATAACCTCCTATTACAAACTCCATTTAGAAATATGGACTCTTGGTACCATACATAATATGCCTTGAAGTTTTTCAGAGAGATTGACTCTCTATACCATATATACTTTATTTTTAAACTTTCTAGAAAGATCGACTCTCTGTACCATATATAATTCATCCTTAAATCTTCCAGAGAGATTGATTCTCTGTATGATATATAATGGACATTTAAACTCTTCAGAGAGATTGATTCTCTGGGCCATGTATAATTTATTTTTAAATTTTCTAGAAAGGTTGACTCTTTGTACCATATATAAGGCACATTTAAATTTTTAAGAGCATTTACATTTTTCAGAGAGATAGATTCTCTGTCCCATATGTAATGGACATTTAAACTCTTCAGAGAGATTGACTCTCTGTGCCATGTATAATTTATTTTTAAACTCTCTAAAAATGTTGACTCTTTGTACCAAATATAAGGCACACTTAAATTTAACAGAGCATTTAAATTTTTCAGAGAGATTGATTCTCTGTCTGATACACACTCATTGGCCATGCTTCCCTTAACTTCTCGTATTTCCTTTTCTAAGCCACTAAACTTATTTTTCATAGTGAGGGTTTGATCTACACAGCCCAAAGTGGCTTCCTTATATGAGTCCACTTTGGCTACCACCTCCTCTAATCTAATATGAATTCCTGCAGAAGTTATTTCGGCATTCTTTTCTATGCATTCTGATATGGATTGGGAGACCAAACCATGGACCTCATTCCTAACTAACTCAATTTCTCTCTTATTTTCTTCGATAGACTGCTCCACTTGAGCCTTTAATGACTGTCGTCCCTGACAGCCCTCCTGTTTGGTGACTTCCATAGACCTACACACTCCTTCTATCCTCTCCTCTAATGACACAAACCTATTTTTACCCTCTATATTGGACCCTTCTATCCTAGTTTCCAAAGTGATGATCATTTGGTTGTTATTGTCAATAGAGTTCTCTAGATTTACCCTTAAATCTTCCATACTTTTCTCCACAGATTGACCTATCTTTTGTTCTAGAGTTTCCATCCTTTGCTTACTATCTTCTCTTAGACTCTCTATATTTTTCTCTATCTTTTGTTCTAGGTTTATCATATTTAGCTTACTATCTTCTCTTAGACTCTCTATATTTTTCTCTATCTTTTGTTCTAGATTTACCATACTTTTATTATCTTCTCTTAGACTTTTGAACATCTGCATTATCATGTCCATGTCTGATGGTGCCATCTTTGTTATCTGAGCCTGGCCCACTTCTGGCTCCTCATCTACCATTTCTGTACTTGAGGCCGTATTATTGCTACTAACATTAAAGGCATCTTCCTCTACTTCCTCTCTTTCCTTTTGTGTTTTTAAGAAAACCTTCCCATCCTCTTCTTCAGTATGAAAACGATCACTGATTCCTGGTATTGGGGCACCTTCCTCTTCCATAACCTCTTCCATACTATAATTTAGTTCACTCATGTTATAAAACTATATATATCCCATCTGTACTTCCCTGACCATCAAAAATCCACACATCTTCTCCCTGTCTGACACCTATTCTGACCAACTGACTGATTTGATTTTCACCTTATTATGCATTTACAAATACAACAAAAAAAATTTTAATATCCTTATTTAATGAACTACACAACAATAATCTATATAGTGCATGTCTGTCTGTAATAGCCCAAATTATACATTCATCCATTCTCCCAGAAATCCGACAGATATTGACAGTCCACAGAATGACTAGCAGTTCACAATCTTGAGATAAATAAAAGAATTCAGTCACAGCACTATAATCACACAATGCATCACGAGCACTCAGAAGATCATCCCAATTCGATCACTATTAACTACCACAACCCTTGATTAAATGAAGCAAACTCTGTTGCAATAAAAGATGTATTAAGTCTTAGGGGCTAAAATAGATAAACAATGCCTTGCTCTCTCTCTTGGAGTCTTATGTGGCAAGTATCAAGGAATGCCCTGCTTATTATAGACTACAAAAATGAAACCTTGCTCTCTCTCTCTTGGAGACTTATAGGCTGATATCACGGCAGGACTGCTGTTAACTGCTTCATGATAAAATAAAGATAACATATAAATTGGGTTGGAGCAGTGAATGGGTTTGATCATTCATAAGTTACACGAAATACACAGCATTCTCAAGGCAATGACAAAACTCTCCACCCATCATCAAAACTGCAATCTAACCAACCAAACTCCAACGATCAACCATCCAATCAAACCTCTAAAATCATAGACTTTTTACAAAATGAACTCCCCAAACACACATGAGACTACTATTCCATAATTCATCACTATTACTATGCCTATCCTATCTGGCAATAAATCATTTTAATGTTCCACAAAAAAAATCTATTATTTATTTCACCTTTGTCTTAAGTTGTGATATTCATCTCTATTTTCAAAATTGATAAGAAAAAACAAGCTGTTTTATGGCTGTACCCATTTTATCATCATCAATGAAAAATTAAATCATATTAAACATCATCATCTAAAATAAGACTGTTTGGCCAAGAAAATTTTGTAAGCCAAAAAAAAATTTTTACTGAAAAAAAAATTTTACTAAAAAATTTCTCTATTTTTAACCACACATCTCCCATCATTCTATAGACTCTCTTTTTCAGGTATATGGCAAAATATCAGGCCCCACGTTGGGCGCCATTGTAACATAATTAAAAGGAGTTCAAATATCAAGATATTAAGTAAATTATGAGCAAATTATTAATAACCAGTATTATAACAATGTATTATAACTCAGGTATACAGACAGTAATCTTATCCCCTTTCATTTCTTGGTTTGATGTTAAGTGCATGTTTAAACAAATACTAAGTGAATATGGTCTAGCAGGGCGCCACTAGATTATCTGAATCTAGACACGGTTATATCTGATAACCTTTTACATGTACCGGGTTTGAATCCCTTCTTGGTACTTTATTTATAATAAAATGGAAGATTTTGCTTTTTGAGCCATATCACTATAAGCACTAATATTTAGGTAAAAGTAAAACATCTTTAAACCAAAGTGGAGTATATTAGACATAAATCATTTCTCAGATCTTAACATAACAAATGTGTTTTAATATTTTATAAGTTCACTAGCTCAGATTATATATAACTAATTTAGGATGGCAATTCACTCATCCTTGCATGAAATAGATGATGGGATGTGGTTATAATAATACTAAGAGATCACTAAATATTATAAAATCAATATTTATTTATGGCCTTTAAACAGTTAAACAGCTCATTAATTAAAACGTTGATGATGATGATGATGATGATAATAATAACAATAATGACAAGGGTTTCAACTACAGCTCTAGGACTAAGCCTAAACATAAAACTAATTTTATAAAGAAATTCATAATTATTGCTTAATTTTAGCATACTTACTTATATCCTAAATAACTAATATTCAACCATTGATGATGATGAATAATCACACTTAACCAAGACTACACTTAATGAAATATATACACCTCATTTAATAAAACAAACTAATATTTATTACTACAGTTCTAACATATACATAAAAATTTCTAGATAAATATGAAAATTGACATGAATAATAATAGTAATAATTGATTATATAACAATCCTCAGATTAATTTTAAGTTCTTCCCCCTTTCCCTTCAAATGTATTTTGTATTAAGTTGGACATCACATTAACCATGAAAAGTATTTCAAGACAAAAAATATTATCTGCTCATTAGCACACATACTTTAAAATCCAACATGTAAATAGAATGTAAAAAAAAAAAAATGTTAGTAAAATTGAAAGAGCAAGTTTTAGAAAAAAGTTTTAAATTATTTTCTCCCCCTCCCTTCCAAGCGCTGAAATCTATACTGAACTTGAAACAAAATAATCTAATATTCTAATACTACTCATTATTCCACATTCACTTCCAATTATACACATATAAAAATATTATTATGTATGTGCGTGTTTTATCCCATAATAACAAAATATTATTAAAACCAAAATAATAATATTAGTTAAAACTAAAATCATAATACCATAAAAAAAAATTGTTTTACATATTCATATTTCATAACTGTAAAATTAATAAACATATAATTTTGATACATTCAAGATAATTTATGAAGCTCAAAGTTATTATTAGTAAGACATTCTTGTTTTAATTGATCTGAATAGTCTTTAAAAGTTCTTTAAATAAAATATACCACTTTATTGCTAAAATGTTTATTAAGACTGATATCATAAAGAAAATAGATATAAAAAGTCATATTACCGATCTTTTGTTTGTGGCGAATTTCCAAGGGTTCAAACTTGTCTATATTTCTGCAGCTACTATGTGGGAACAATCTCTTTCTTGAGGTGTATAACTATTTAATGATGATGACTCTATTGAGGTTATTTGCTTTAGTGGACAATTTGGAAATCATTATATTAATTTTTCTTCTCTTCCTGTCAAGCATGTGGATGAAATACAACAGTTGTTTTCACATTTATAAATTTTCTTGAGTTTAAAATCAGTTGTTGGAACAATTAATTGGACTTGATGATTAATATTTATCAGTAGATTAATTCATCTTCTTTGAATGCAGGTGAATGCTTTCTTCCTTCTATTAAAAACATCTTATTTATCTGGTCAGTTGAAAGGTGTAGAATATTATTTTAGACACATCTTTTTTTTCCTATGTGATGTGCAGCTTCCTCCAGATGGTCCGGAATCGATGGGACATACATATAATTTTTCTAGCAAGCCATTTTTTTATATTTTCAGCATTCAATTTGATAGTTTAATAATCTGAATCAATCACCATAAATAACAATTCAAGACAGCTTTTTATATCCAATTTTTAGCTAACTTAACCAATCAGAGATAGCATCACTTGCTATTTTTGGACAAATTTGTTTTAATTAGATCTCTAATTTATTTTCAACTATATTATTTTTCAACTGAAAAGTTTAATCCTTTTTCCAGACACTTTTGTTTAAAAAAAAAATAGACTCAATTCTTATTTCCTTTCTTTTGTTTTTTCTTTCTTTTTAACATCCAGGTAACACTTCAAATCTTTGAGCTTCCTTCTTTAGATCTTGATAAGACAATTTCAAAAATTTAGAACTCTGACCCATTATAAGTTTCCAAAGTGAAACAATTATTTACAAAAAAAAAATTGCTACAAAGATCGATATCTGATTAAACAGATTTCCTCTTTTAACAAACAATTGTACAAAAAAAAATAATTTAACAGATTTAATACTTCCTTTTCTTTCAATATTTAGGAAATGTAAAATTTTGTATGTAATGTACACACATCCTTCATTCTTTCAAATCATTCATAAACTAACCTTAAATAATGTAATTGCTAGCTTAGTAATTATAACCCAATTATTTAATTAAGTCTGTAACTTTTAAATCCCAATTATAATTAAAGAAAAGCAAAATAAAAGTATAGAATAAAATATTACAATTGATCAAGCATAGGTTAGTTTTAAAGAAAGTTAAAAATGTTTAATATTTGAAATATAAAACAATTAAATAATTTACACATACATTGCCTATATATATGCATTATAGCTTTGCTTTTAAAGAAAAATTAAATATTAAATAGTTTAAATGTGTGTATTACCTTTTTTATCTAATAACACAAACAAATAAAGCATATAATTGTTGTCCCACTCTCTTTCTGTTTAAAGCTTTTAGAACTGGACCTTGTAGGGTTTAAACTTGGATGCCCTACAACTTCCTTTATGGTTATATAAAATTGTGATGATGATTTTGTTTTACCTTTTCTACATGCACAT
>JAQFVV010009497.1:0-12252 GCA_028023455.1 Epiperipatus broadwayi | reverse complement strand
CGACCTCATTCCATTTTTTTCATCCCCTCATAACTACTCCTACTTAAAATATACCAATCAATTTTTGCTTTCATTATTATTGCATCATTTATTCTGCACATTTTAAAAAAATATCTCACATAAATTTAATTTTAAAAATATATTGAATAATTTCAATAATTAACCTTTTTTTTCTTTAATCTCATCTATTTCTTTTATTATCTGTACAATTTATTTTTTGCTATTTTTATTTCCAAACCCATATTTTAAAACTTTCTTATACAGTACAAACTGATTTATATATATATAATTCTATTTTTTTTTTTTTTTTGCTCATACAAAGTTACTATGGACAAAATATTTGTCAAATTCTTCCTTGCTTGATTTCAAATTCAGTGATTTACAAAAATATTTTATTGTATGATTAAAGCCTGATTAGGTATTACAATATTTATTTTTCTTCATTATTATTTATTTAGTTTTCTATTATAATTTTCTGGGGGGGAGGGGGGGATTTGAATCATCACAAGTTATTTGCTATATTCTTAATGCTTATAACGATTTTTTCTCTTATCTCTCAGCAGTTTTTTAAGTATATATTTTATAATTGCTCTTTTTTTTAAAATTATAACATCAGTTGTATTATCTTTTTAAGATATGCATTGTCTTTTCCATAAATTATTATTTTACTTTTCAATTATTGGCTTTTTTCCATGGCAAACAAAAAATTGTATTTCAATACATTATTAAATTAAACCTGTTTTCTCCCTTTTTTTTTTTTTTATAATTCTTTTATTTTTTTACATTTATTTTTTAATAATTTCTTTTTTGCTTTCTGTCTCAATTTATTGTTAAGTATTTTTACTTATTCTATAATGACTGTCTTTATTGCAGTATTTTTTACAATATTTTTTTGATTAGTTTTTATCTTTTATTTATGTGTATTTTGTCACTGTTTTATTATTAGTTATATTTATTTTCTTGTCTAGCAAATCTAAAAACTTTTTTTTTATTATTTTCTAGAAATTTAAAAAATACATCATTTTGTTTTTGTCCATTAATTTTTAAAAAAATAATCTCATCCTTAACGTAATTAAATTAATATTTGACACTATCAATTCCAAGTAATGTGCATATTGTTATCGAAGTTACTTTGTATCAAAATATATATATATACATAATTTCTATTTTTACCTCATTGTAGATACTGGTTGACATATATTCCTAAATAATTTATTAAGATTTTGAACTAAACATTTTAAAATTACCTTTATTCTCAATGGTTTTTCATATTTATAAATATTCTTACATTTCAGTTTTAGAATGATTTTTTTAAACATTTGAATTTAATTTTTTTTTCTCATATATACACATAAATTTTTCATTAAAATTTCATACAAGACATTTATGCAAAAGTAAAGATCAAATTAGTCAATGTCAGATCTCTGTTGACTTCTGAGAATGACCTATCATTTGCTTTATATTTTTTATAAATATATTAAATAACCTCAATACTACCACATATTCTTTTAAATTCATATAAATAAAGGTGCAATAAAAGACAAATGAGCCCAAAAATGCATTTCATCCTGAATCAGCACTCATCAGTTGGTCCAGGTCACCATATCTCATATTTATCTCTATTATATAAAAAATATTTATATATATTAAATAATTATATTTTGTAATTGTTGATGGTATCAAAGATGTGGGTTGAGTTAGTTTGACACTTGTAATCAAAATGTAAAAAATTATATTTTTTGTAGTATTTTCATTGTTGCAATGAGTGATTCAACTGTTGTTTCATTGGCCATCTTTTTATTTTTATTTATTCCAAAGATTATAATTTTTTTTTATTCCATGGATGGTTTTATAACATAGTCGTAAGTAAAACAAAATTATTCATATCATTTAATTCTTACTTGAAAATCCATATTTGATCTAATCAAGGATTTAGTAAACTGATTTTTTTTTTCTGTTTGGTGTTTTTAAAATTGATAAATCAATGGTATTATAATTATTTTTACTGCATATCTTCACTTACTATAATCAGTGCTGTTGTTTCATTTAAATAATAATTAAAATTCTTATGTGGGTGTGTGTGTTTTGTGTATATATATATGTTAATTTTTTTTTTATGTGAATAAAGCTTTTAGATTTTTTTCTTGTATGTGATTGTTTATAACACCAAAGTTTTGATCAGCTCTTATGCCATCATTTAATTGATATAATAGTTCAGGAGGAGTTGGTATTGTAACATTTATGTTTTATGGAGTTATCTATATTGTTTATATTATTACTTGTGAGACCTAATACTGAAAAAAATAAAAAAACAAGCAACTATATTCATAGCGAAGGCTGAAAATTTTTATCAGATCCACTCATAAAAATGTATGTATATATATATATAATTTTATAATTATTGTTTACTATGTATACTCTCAGCCTTTTCTACATTAGTAGAATAAAATAATGTAATTGATAATTAAATTATATTTAAATACTATTTACATGACATAATAATACATGAGTTATCAACAGTGAGTAAAAATGACTATTGTAATGCTTTTTTATAAACAATGTTGTAGATCATTTTTACCTGCTCTTAATTATTACTGTATGCATTATTATGTTACATAAATATTTAAATATATTTTTAATTATCAGCTTGCATTGGTGGTCGAGAGGTCAGCACGACTGCCTTGCACTTGCAGGCAGTTGCCCGGGTTGGTCCCGATCAATGCTATGACACTTTAAAAAAAAAAATTATCAGCTACATTACATTCTTTTATTTTATTAATCCTAGCAACACTGTGGATACAACTAGCTGTTTATAAAAATGCATTACAGTGGTCATTTTTACCTGCTGTTGATAATTCATGTATTATTATATCATGTAAATGTTATTTAAATATATTTTAATGATCAATTATATTAAATTCTTTTATTCTATTTATGTGAGCAAAGCTGTAGATACAGTTCATTTCCCATAAAATAAATTTGTAAGAATTGTTGCTGATTATTGTATATTAGCTAAATTGCTCCAATTTTATGGTACATTTATCTTTCAACTTAAAAAGTTGATAAAAATCCAGTTTATGTGATTGTTTAATCAGCTCCAAAAGATTTCATTTGAAAACATGAATTATATTTGCAGATATGAGCAAGAAAATATTTGAAAGTATCAGACTGATTCAAAAGATTTTTTAGTGGCTGAATTGGATCTTGGAAATAGGAATAGAAACCTTATCTGACAAACAGAAAAGGCCTGGAGTTTCATTTTTCCACTTCATAGCCCTACAATATTAACATTCATGATTCAATTTATCAGTTGGAAAATGCAACGATTTAACATTATGAATTGTAGTTTAAAGCATTTTTGAAATGTTCTTTTTTGTAGTCGCCTGCCAAGCCTGTTGTTGTAAGTGCATATTAGTTTGCAATGTTGTTTCAGAAGCTCTTGATGTTGCTTAACATGCTTATCGATATAACCACATTTCATATTGACACATAGGTTTTGTATCTCTCATATACCTTGCATTGTCTGTGAGATCGCTGATGCTTAGCAATTTATCTTCAATCTCTGCAGCTCATAATATTCTGACATTGAGCCTCTTTACAACTATGATTATTAAATTATTTGGCTGCTTCTGTGGCTCTGAATGCTGCTTATCATTGAACCTGCTCATGCCTTGGATAAATAATGTGCAAAATTGATCTTCTTTGTTTGTGCCAATTTTGATACTATGCAAGTATATAATAGATTTCATTTATATATGGTGTTCAATTAAAATGTTGCTTTAAAATATTACTTAAATGTTTGTACATTCTATTAAACAATGTTATTTTTAAAAATAAAATTTCATTTATCACATGAGAAATATGTTTACACTATAATTCCAAAAATAATATTTGATAGTGAGATTAATCTTTCTGAAAGGTCATTTTTAAAAATAAAATGGTGTTAATTTTTTTCTAAAAGCAGGAATTACTTGCAGCAATTAAATTTTAACATTCTTTATGATATGTATCACATATTTAATTTCTTATTTTTACATTTAGCATGAACAAAAATTCCAAGGCAATAATAAAACTTCCTTAATCACATGAGAATGTACTACATATATTGGTGATTATTTATCTTTTCAACATATATGTGTTCAAGTGTATCAGTGTTATGAGATAGTGTGGAGATTGGTGGGTTGTGTGAAAGTCTGTGCTCATATACTCTATACAGGTATATATAAAGCTGCGTGCTTCAGTTATTAAAGAGAAATTGTAAAACCACCTATTTAATTAATCACTTGAACAATGTCATTTATAAAAATAAGATGGTTTTTATTTTTTTAAGACAATCTTACTTTATAACTGATCATAAATAACAATTTGAAGGCAAGGTTATTTTAAAATATTATTTAAATAAATGTTTCCTATAATAAAATATTTTTTCATGATAGTAATTATTTGAATAATTTAAATTTTAACATTCTTTCATTTACTTCATTTTTTTAAATGTATTAAAACTATTGAAATCCTTTTTTTTTTTAAAAAAAAAGTGTCAACATTCTAAAGCAAAAATTCTTAGCCTATAAAATTCTTCACAAAAAAAGAAAATTTTGGAATTAAGTAGGACATGATTAAAAATATTGTAACTTAATTTGTTAAGTGCATACTCATTACATATAATAATATATATTAAGGCTATCACCTTAAGATTATGCACCTGAATACGACAGTAGGGACCTCTACAAATCTTTAACACAAGATTAATGACTTTAAAAGACAAGAGTGGCCACTTGTAAATTAAAAGATTTCATGAACGTTAGTGTGTCATAGAAATTATGGACTTAATCCGTGAGGTATTTAATAGCCTCACACTCTCAAATCAAAATGCTTTAGATTCACCTATATAATTAAAAAGTAGGTTGCAGATAAGAGTGGCCACTCTTGTCTTTTAAAGTCGTTAATTTTGTGTTAAAGATTTGTAGAGGTCTCTACTCTCGTATTCAAGCTCCATAGTCTTAAGGTGATAACTTTAATATGTATTACTTTATAACTTAAAGTAAAAGACAATTTTAAAATATTATTTTTACATATTCTGTTGAATAATGTTATTTTTAAAAATAATTTTTTCTTAAAGGCAATAAAAAGATTTTAATTGTCTTTCATATTTAGTTTATCTCTTGAACAATATTATTTTTAAAAATAAAATGATTTTAATTTTTTTAAGGTGATAATTATTTGAATAGTTCAAGTATTAAAAATTCTTTACAAAATGTATGGCATATTTAATTTCTCACTTTTATGTTTAATATGAACAAAAATTCCAAGTCAATATAAATTTTTTTAATCACATGAGAAGGAAAGCCGATATAAAACTTTCTTTATCACATGAGAATATACTTAAAGAGAAATTTGTAAAATACCTATAAGTAAATTTCATTCATTAAATGTATTAAAATGAAATTTTTTTTTTTAAAAAAAGCTAAATAAAAATTTCTATCCTATTATAACGGTCGGGGAGAAAGCCACTCTTACATTATAATTCTGCCACCAGGGCGCCATCAGACCAATTGAACCTGAAAATTTATATAGGCCGGCAGATACTTACAATAAGATCCAGAATTTAAATAAATATGATCGAAATGCCCCAGTCACTAGCTTGTGGAGCAGCAGAGATAATATATATTTTATTCTAAAGAAATAAAGATAATAAAAAATAAGAATAAGCCATTGCTAGTTTAACAATACACAGAAACATTTATTTTGTACATATATAAAATTCAGAATTATTTGTTTTAGTATAATGTTTACTTTAGAATTTGATTTAATTTACATTTTAACTTTTTATCTTATAAGTTTATACAGATGGATTAATTAATATTTTATTAGAATGTCAAGTATGGATAGATTACATAGATTGCACTCAAAAAGAAAATATTCTACATCCCTTATTTAACCCTCGGCCAAAAGTTTGCAGTCAAACTAACGCCAATCTATCTGATATATCGATGTATTCAATACTACACGAATACGACAGCACAATCGTACTGTCAGAAATGTACATCTGAATAGCATGGTTATCTAGAAGAAATGTCTTTTGTCCAGTACAGTAATACTTTGTCTGTCTTGCGAGAAGAACAATAAAAAAAATTCCATAGGAAGGGATTGCGGTCCCTTTTGCCAACTTACCATCCCATTCCATAGGCTAAAGAGATGCTCCAAGAAGCAGGGAATATCATCTGCTTCTGATGGTCAATAAGAAATGGGACTATTTTGCCCAAGTGTGGCGTATAATGTGAGCTTGCATGTAGCGTATCTTCATACTAACATTTACTAATTATACCAATACATCCAAACCATTAACCCAATTTAACTGCGAACAAGTACAAATAACCTAAGATAATTTTACAAATCTATGCAGCCATCTCCACCCAACTTAAATTTAACATGATTTACATATTTAAACTTAATAAAAAAAAATCATAATAAACGCTCAAAAGACAAAAAAAAATTAATGGAAGTGATTTAAAAATACATATAATAAAAATAATTATTAATAAATGATTTAGTTTGGTCAGATAAAAATTCATATTTATATTTAAATACTGGAAAAAGTTTTGTATTTAAAGTTCATGAGTTATTTAGAGTTTTTACAGTTTAAAAGTCCATACTTGATATTTCCTTGTGACTTGGATCCTGTATTGTTTCTAATTCCCACATTGTCCTGGGGAGACTATTAGCCATTCTGTTGGTATTCATCCGGAGGTCCTTTGCTCTAGCTGGTATGGTGCTTTGCAGGATCCTGGGGTCCGCAATATAAGAAAATGACACTTTATTTAATTCTTTTGGAAAAACTTATGGGATTGAAAATGCATCTTTTCAATCCTTTCTCCAACTCTTGGAACTCCAAACTGAAACTAAAAATTAAAACTGACTTTTATTTCCAATTTTTTTTTTATATCAAAATTTCGAATTAACTGAACATGACATGATGATGATGATGATTCTTTCCCTGTGGTCCATTTCCTAAGGGATTTTTCATTGGTTATTCTGTTCTTATTGTTTTTCTCTCTTATCTGATCTTTAATTATAAATTTTGAGATGCCCAAGGCCTAGTTTACTTAGACTAATTAAAAATGATCATTTCCATTTTTAGCCTTTTACACAATAGAAGTAATTAAATTTTGTACATTCTTAAAGATATATTTTTTATCTTCAAATCTTTAAGTTTTTTCTGAAAATTTAGTTTTAAAATACTTTTTTTTAAATAAAGTTTTTTTTAAATAATTTTTCATCTGTGCAATTTTATATATATATACGAGTTAGATGACTTTTAATTTTTAATTCTTAAAAACAAGTTTTTATTTGCAAACTTTTATACTTTAACTTTTTTTTAAAAAAAAAATAATGTAATGGCATGTGTGCCCATTACATATCAGTAAAATTCCTTTAAAAAAAAAAAAACCAAAAAAAAAATATGTTACTTAGGGTTAATAATTACAGTACATGATTAACAACACCAATTTATAAAGACTTATTCAGTTAGTAATTTACAAAAAGAGACTACATACAAAAAAAAATGGGTGCTGATATAGTACGCGCTCGGCGGCCATTTTGAATTTGAAAACAGCCAAAAACACTGCTGGCACATGCAAGCGATAAATGTCATCGACTAGAAACACTCATTTTTTAAAAAAGTAAATCACCTGAGGCACTATAATTAAAAAAGGTGTTGGGAAGGGGCTACACTTAAAAAAATTGCGGGAAACGTCACATTAAATAGCTTAAGGTGATACTATCAAAAAAAAAAGTGCGGGAAAAGGAAAAGAGGTGAAAATTAAAAAATGCTTTAAAATAAACCAAAAACGCTAATTTATATATATAGTCATAATCAAACATTGCAATATTTACAAAAATCCGTTAAAATATAGCGATCACTAGAAAAATAATATAATGCTATAAATCAAACCTTACTTTAAAATAAACCAAAAACGCTAATTTATATATATAGTCATAATCAAACATTACTTTAAAATAAACCAAAACCGCTAATATATATAGTCATGATAATCAAATATTGCAATAGTAAATGTCAAAAGATTAACCTTATGTTAAGGCATTTTTTTAAAAAAAATCGTAAATGATATTTACAAAAACCCGTTAAAATATAGCGATCATTAGAAAAATAATAAATGCTATTTTAAAAATATCAGTCCGGTCTATCAACGCTATATACTAAATCAGTATTATAATTTTAAAAAACAATATTTAAAAACTATAATGCTATAAATCAAACATTGAGTTGTAACGTCACATTGAATAGCCAAAGGTTATACTATGGAAAATAAACCAAAACCGCTAATATATATAGTCATGATAATCAAATATTGCAATAGTAAATCTCAAAAGATTAACCCTATGTTAAGGCACTTTTTTTTAAAAAAATCATAAATGATATTTACAAAAATCCGTTAAAATATAGCGATCATTAGAAAAATAATAAATGCTATTTTAAAAATATCAGTCCGGTCTATCAACGCTATATACTAAATCTATTATAATTTTAAAAAACAATATTTAAAAACTATAATGCTATAAATCAAACATTGAGTTGTAACGTCACATTGAATAGCCAAAGGTTATACTATGGAAAAAAAGAGCGGGAAAAGAAAAAGAGATGAAAATTAAAAAATACTTTAAAATAAACCAAAAACGCTAATTTATATATATAGTCGTAATCAAACATTACTTTAAAATAAACCAAAAACGCTAATATATATAGTCATGATAATCAAATATTGCAATCGTAAATCTCAAAAGATTAACCCTATGTTAAGGCATTTTTTTAAAAAAAAAATCGTAAATGATATTTACAAAAACACGTTAAAATATAGCGATCATTAGAAAAATAATAAATGCTATTTTAAAAATATCAGTCCGGTCTATCAACGCTATATACTAAATCAGTATTATAATTTTAAAAACAATATTTAAAAACTATAATGCTATAAATCAAACATTGAGTTGTAATGTCACATTGAATAGTCAAAGGTTATACTATGGAAAAAAAGAGCGGGAAAAGAAAAAGAGATGAAAATTAAAAAATACTTTAAAATAAACCAAAAACGCTAATTTATATATATAGTCATAATCAAACATTGCAATAGCATTTATTTAAGTAATTTTTTACTAATATTTTAAGAATTTAAAAAAATTACCAACTCTCGATCGGATGGATGGTCAGCTCGCTCAGGCTAAATTTGGTTCTTCCTCTTCATTACTGCAATACCACAAAACATCAAATTATACTTTTAAGATTTAGGTTTATTATTTTAAAGAAGACGCCAGTAAACAATTAATTTATTCAGGAAATATCGCAGCTTGATATGGTCTCTTTCAAATTTATTTTTAAAACTGTGTACTTGGGTCTGACACAAGGTATCTATGACGTAAGATAATTTCCAAGAATTATAGTTCGGATTTGGGCCTTTGTCTTACTAAGATAAAAGAAAGTGTTAAGTTAAACTTTCAAATTTAAAAAAAAAAAAACTATAAACCAGCTAATGGACTTTTATGCCTCAAGCCTAACTAGTCATCAAATGCAAAAGATGGTTAAAATTAATTATAACAAAAAATTTATAATAAATTAATGATGTAAAAATATAATCGCACTGTAACATATTATACATCACAACTTGTACTCATATATATATATATATGGGTGCCGATACATGTATTAGTTTTAAGATTTTAGTTTTAACACTTTAAAGACGCAAATAAAATTATTTGGTCATTTATTATAAAAAATATAAAAATAAATTAATGATTTAATTTATTTACGGGTGTATTCTTTTTTTACTTTCTAGTGCATGTATTTCGACGTAGTCGACCCACGTAGTCTATCATGTCAGCTGCCATCCCACCCCATCCAGTATTATGAATGCCTAATAAAATATATTCTTTAATTATATTTGCGTATTCACTTATTGTTGCTAATTCTGTCTATCATTCCGTTTCACCTTCTATGTATCATAGTAGGCCTGTTTGTCAAATTCAAACCCATCCCAGACCACGTGTATAATCCTATAATAATGTACTTTGATGTATAATAACGTATGTTTACGTGTATGTGCGCACATCTAATATATAAATAAATATATTTATATATTAGATGTGCGCACATATTAGACATCAAAATACATTATTATAAGATTATATACATAACGATGTTAGGCTTGAAGCATAAAAGTCCATTAGCTGGTTTACAGTTGTTTTTTTTTTTTTTTTAATTTGAAAGTTTAACTTAACACTTTCTTTTATCTTAATAAGACAAAGGCCCAATCCGAACTATAATTCTTGGAAATTATCTTACGTCATAGATACCTTGTGTCAGACCCAAGTACACAGTTTTAAAAATAAATTTGAAAGAGACCATATCAAGCTGCGATATTTCCTGAATAAATTAATTGTTTACTGGCGTCTTCTTTAAAATAATAAACCTAAATCTTAAAAGTATAATTTGATGTTTTGTGGTATTGCAGTAATGAAGAGGAAGAACCAAATTTAGCCTGAGCGGACGACCATCGATCCGATCGAGAGTTGGTAATTTTTTTAAAATTCTTAAAATATTAGTAAAAAATTACTTAAATAAATGCTATTGCAATGTTTGATTATGACTATATATATAAATTAGCATTTTTGGTTTATTTTAAAGTATTTTTTAATTTTCATCTCTTTTTCTTTTCCCGCTCTTTTTTTCCATAGTATAACCTTTGACTATTCAATGTGACGTTACAACTCAATGTTTGATTTATAGCATTATAGTTTTTAAATATTGTTTTTTAAAATTATAATACTGATTTAGTATATAGCGTTGATAGACTGGACTGATATTTTTAAAATAGCATTTATTATTTTTCTAATGATCGCTATATTTTAACGGGTTTTTGTAAATATCATTTACGATTTTTTTTTTAAAAAAATGCCTTAACATAGGGTTAATCTTTTGAGATTTACGATTGCAATATTTGATTATCATGACTATATATATTAGCGTTTTTGGTTTATTTTAAAGTAATGTTTGATTACGACTATATATATAAATTAGCGTTTTTGGTTTATTTTAAAGTATTTTTTAATTTTCATCTTTTTCTTTTCCCGCTCTTTTTTTCCATAGTATAACCTTTGGCTATTCAATGTGACGTTACAACTCGATGTTTGATTTATAGCATCATACTTTTTAAATATTGTTTTTTTAAATTATAATACTGATTTAGCATATAGCGTTGATAGACCGGACTGATATTTTTAAAATAGCATTATATTATTTTTCTAATGATCGCTATATTTTAACGGATTTTTATAAATATCATTTATGATTTTTTTTAAAAAAAGTGCCTTAACATAGGGTTAATCTTTTGAGATTTACTATTGCAATATTTGATTATCATGACTATATATATTAGCGGTTTTGGTTTATTTTCCATAGTATAACCTTTGGCTATTCAATGTGACGTTACAACTCAATGTTTGATTTATAGCATTATAGTTTTTAAATATTGTTTTTTAAAATTATAATACTGATTTAGTATATAGCGTTGATAGACCGGACTGATATTTTTAAAATAGCATTTATTATTTTTCTAATGATCGCTATATTTTAACGGGTTTTTGTAAATATCATTTACGATTTTTTTTTAAAAAAATGCCTTAACATAGGGTTAATCTTTTGACATTTACTATTGCAATATTTGATTATCATGACTATATATATTAGCGGTTTTGGTTTTATTTTAAAGTAATGTTTGATTATGACTATATATATAAATTAGCGTTTTTGGTTTATTTTAAAGTAAGGTTTGATTTATAGCATTATATTATTTTTCTAGTGATCGCTATATTTTAACGGATTTTAGTGATCGCTATATTTTAACGGATTTTTGTAAATATTGCAATGTTTGATTATGACTATATATATAAATTAGCGTTTTTGGTTTATTTTAAAGCATTTTTTAATTTTCACCTTTTTTCCTTTTCCCGCACTTTTTTTTTTTGATAGTATCACCTTAAGCTATTTAATGTGACGTTTCCCGCAATTTTTTTAAGTGTAGTCCCTTCCCAACACCTTTTTTAATTATAGTGCCTCAGGCGATTTACTTTTTTAAAAAATGAGTGTTTCTAGTCGATGACATTTATCGCTTGCATGTGCCAGCAGTGTTTTTGGCTGTTTTCAAATTCAAAATGGCCTTGAGCGGTACTATATCAGCACCA